>MU227026.1:455699-466931 GCA_018584345.1 Thuja plicata
GAACATCCTCCTCATTCCCCTTCCCCTGACTCTCCTCTTCCTCGTCTCTCTCCTCTTGTGTTTTTTCCTGGCTGTCCTGCCTCTCCTCCTGGGTTTCCACCTTTATCTGATTCCCTCTTTTGAATCTTGTAACCCTCTTCCCTGAGCTTGCCTCCTCATTCTGAGCCGACATTTTGATTATAATCTTCCTCTTTATATCCCTCTTCCCCTTCTTCCCACCTTGTTTCATTTTTCTCTCTTCTCCCGAACTCTCATTCCCCGTTTCCATTCCTTCCTCATTTTCATTGTACTCCCTATCTGAGGAGATCTCAATGTGCTATTTTATTGCCTCCAGTTTGACTTGTTTCTTCCCTTTCTTTGTCTAAAGAGGTTCTTCCTCCCCAGTCTCCGAGAGCATATCTCGGCTGTCCTCGGTATCAGATGGGACGTAATCCTCCCCTAAGCCCTCCTCAAAATTTCCTTCCTCCATGCATTTGATTTCCTTCCCCAAAGTGCGTGTTTTAAAGTACTCGTAAATTAACAGTAATAAACCCTCATGGAAAGCTGGGTTGCTAATGTGTTTCTCCTTATAGTCATTAATGTTTTCATTGATGGACGAATAAAGGAAGAAAGGGATGGATATCTTTGCCCCATACCTGAAGTGGTTGAGAAGCACGAAATGGTGAGTGCTAATGCGGTCGAATCTCGTATCCAGAGAGATGAATTTGATAATTGCCCTCAACACAAATCTCCACAGAGGCTTGATAGAGCTCGGGTGGTAAAAGGTACCCTTCTTTACTAGAGCATGCTTTTCCACCTCATTTTTAATGAAGTCCGTCAAAGCTTGGCTAGAAATCTTCTTGTCCCTATAAAATTTCTTCCCAATGATGGGAATGCTAGTCACCGCCGACACGATTTCCTCCGTCACCATAAAATTTACCCCATCAATTTTCACCTTCCCTTCATTCGAGCTATTGACCATCATCTTTGTAACAGAGGGCTTCCACCCATGAAGGCATTCAATATAGGTGGTCACTTCACCCTTATTCAAAATCTCCCAAACCTGGATCTCCGACGCTATTTTTCTATTTCCTTCTCCGGCTCTCTCCTATGCCTTTCTCCCACCATTTCTGCAATTTCCCTGTTTCCTCTGTTTCTGGTGTGCTTCTCACTAAGAGCCCTCTATTTCGTAGTGAAATTGAGTTGATGTTTTGAGAGACTTCTTTTTGCCTCGTGAATGCTATAATTAATTTTATGCCTCCAAGTGTGCCGACGAGGCCTAAAACTGATAATCCCATCTCGTCTCCCATCTCGTCTCACGTACTTGCACATCATACGGGGATTCTTCCTCCATCTGTCATAATTCTTCATAATTAACCTTTAATAACTCCGAGTCTGCCTAGAACCCAATCACTTTCAATGATGTTTAAAATTTCTGGTGGTAAATTATTCCCGTCATACCATTTCTTCACTCCCTCATTCTTGACTCCCATATTTGCCAGCCTGTCCGCCACCTGGTTGGCTTCCCGGTAATCATGTGCCACATGGACCTGATCAAAATATTTGAGGATTTGTCTACACTCCCCTATTATGTTCTCAATGGTCCATGAAGGCCCAATCTTTTCATTTAGGCAATCTGTGATGTTCTTTGAATCCCCTTCTAACCATAAATTCTTGATTCCCATTTCCCGGGCAAGCCTAAGGGTGTGATGTGTCACACTCGCCTCAGCATAATGGTTGGTTTGTGATCCTAGGGGGGCCAAAATAGCAGCAATACCTTTACCATGTGAGTTCCTTATTATTCCTCCCACACCAGCCATCCCAGGGTTGCCCTTTGCTGCCCTATCGAAATTAGCTTTGAACCACCCTTCCGGCGGTAATGTGCATCTGCACCCCAACCTTTTATTGGTGTTATTGGGCCCATTTCTGTGAATTGGGCTGATACCTTTGCAATTAGTATAGTTTTCCATAAGGGCATTTGAAATTTTTTGGGCAACATACTTAGCTGGAGTAACCTTTTCCCTAAAGATCTTGTTATTTCGCTCCTTCCATAGCCCCCAGCAAATGTGTGGCATAGCCCAAGACCAAAGATGATGACCACTCCCCCCCTGATTCCATTGGTCAAAGAGTTCAAGAATAGTTTTGGGGAAACACCAGGATGTCTCAAAAAAAGACAGGAAATGATGCCAAATTTTCTTGGTGAAATCACAGTGAATAAATAAGTGGTCCACATTTTCACTTTGATTCTTACAAAGGATGCATCTATTAGGAATAAATTGCCCCCTCTTTATTAGGTTATCCACAGTCAAAATGCGATTTTGGAGCAAAGTCCAGAAAAAGATGTTAACCTTAGGGATAATACCAGGAAACCAGGCTTTGGCCCATATGGGGATAGTACCAACATGTTGCATGGTTTCATATCTCGAAGCCACCGTATAGTTACCATCAGCTCCCCCCAAACTATAACATCTTCATTGAGAGAGAGGGGAGTGTGACCCATATTGACCATAAGAGGTTTTAGGTCATGGGACACCTCAGTAAGATTCACCCATCCATTGTTGGTTCTGTAGTCACTAACTCTATTGCCATATCTCTCAATGCAATGTTCAGCCCATCTATTATCTGGCTCCAAGTTCCAGAAAGGACCCTGTCTGAGCCAATCATCATGCCAAAAGTTGACATCCTTACCATTGCCAACTTTCCATCTTGCTTTTGCAGTCACTATACCTTTAGTCCTTAGAATGCCATTCCATATGTGGGATCCCTTTGGGTCCAAATCTCTGCTGATGAATTGTTTGAAGGTTAAGTTAGCTGCATATTTATCCTTCATAATATCCCTCCATTCCCCTGTAGAGTTGAAAATTCTCCAAATCTGCTTAGCTTGCAGAGCTTTTTTGAACTGCTTCAACTTCTTGATGCCCAGCCCTCCACATTTTCTTGGCTTGCATATAGTATCCCAAGCCACAAGTGGGTATTTCTTGTTTCCATCTTTGTCGGCCCATAAGAACTTTCTCTGAATAGCTTCCAGAGAGTCCGCCACCTGAGTAGGGATTGAGAAGAGGCTTAAAGCATAAGTAGGAAGGTTCTGAAGAGTAGATTGAATCAGAGTCACTTTTCCAGCCTGACTCAAGGTGATGCCCTTCCAGCCCGCCAATTTCCTGTTGAATCTATCAATAAGGCCTCCCTAGAAGGCCTCAGGGGGTTTGGTTCCGAGCGGAAGACCCAAATAGGAAGCTGGAAAGGAGCCGATACCACAGCCTGGAATGCTAGCCATTTTCCTCTGTCTGTCCATGGGAGTGTTAATGAAGAACACCGAGCTCTTGTTCTAGTTAATAAGTTGACCCGAAGCATTGGAATAAGAATTAAGGATTTTCTTAACATTTCTAGCTTCCTTAACCGAAGACTCACCACCCAGAATGGTATCATCCACGAATTGTTGGTGAGTAAAAGTGAAAGGTCCTGAAGAAGGTTGTAGCCCACTTATGAGACCCCTTTTCCTATAATCGTGGATAAGCCTTCCCAAGCACTCCACCAGAATGATGAAGAGAATTAGGGAGAGGGGGTCCCCTTGCCTAAGACCCCTAGAGGATTTGAAGAATTCTGAAGGAGAGCTGTTCACCAAAACAGCACAAGAAGGAGTGGAGATCAACTATGAAATAATCTTTAATACCTTGTCATTGAACCCAAAAGCCCCTAAAATGTTACTCAGGAAGAACCAATCAACCTTGTCATACGCCTTGGAGAGGTCCAGTTTAAGCAGGAATCCTTCCCGATTGCCCTCCTCCAAAGAATGAATCACCTCGTGCACTGCCATAATAGAGTCCAAAATTTGTCTACCAGGGACAAAGCCCGTTTGTTGGGGGGCAATTAAAACCGGGAGGATTTTAAGCAGTATGAGAGTTAAGACTTTAGAGATTATCTTGTAAAAAGAGATTCTCCCACTATAGTTGCTATGTTGAGTTTCTATGTAGTATTTTCCATCATCATAAAGGTCTTCATGGTTATGCTTTGACTTGGAATAACTTCATTGCCTAGACTAATTTTAATTTTTATTATTTATCAATGCATTGACATGGAATCATACTCAAAATCTTAAAATGGGAGTAATTAAGGTAGAGTCCCCCTTAATCTTTTATTTTTGTAGGTTTTTGTCTCACAAAGGTTCATTTGCAATTCAAAGTAGATAATTTTGTTAACTTCCAAATTAGTCTACAAGAACAAAGCACCCTTCAAATTAGACGAACCTTTCATAGATACATAGAAATTTCAAAAGATAGTTTGACAAGATAAAGGTTGCCTTAGGATTTCAAGGATTTCTTATTAGTTGTCAAAATGGGTCAAGATCACCTAGTAGGCTATCAATTACTGATTTTGGGACTTAAACTAATGATTTTTAGTCCCAATTCATTTTCACAGGCTCATATCATTTGTAGGACTAGTCCATGATAAAAACAAAAAAAAGAAAAAGAAAAAGAAAAAGATGACATTTAGTTCATATTGTCTCATGTTCTCTAATACATTTGTTCATGTTGATGGTTCCATCTTAAAACTGGAGATAAAATATTTGGGATGCTTTCTCATGGTATCACTAATGATTCCTATTAGTTTTATGCATCTATCATTCCACTTACCAAGTGAAATCATTTCATCTCTTCAAGTTACACTCCTTTTACTAATCATGTTTATCAAGACCCCTTGAATTTTATTTCAAATTACATTCATTTTGTTGGTCACTGATAACTAAACACTTCTAAGGATGTGGGACACTCTATTGTCAAACTCCTTGAAAATTTTAATTCTCCACCCATTTCTTGATGGTTTCCACCACACAATGTTATCATGGTTACTATTAATTTTGATCAATATTTTTCATGTATGCCATTTTACGTCAGGGGCATTGTTCTCTAGATCCAAAAATACTAAGTTTCACAAGTAGCATCAGTATATAAGGCTCTAAGCATCTTTCATTTGGTGAATCTAATGGATCCAAATATTCTAATCCTCCATAGAGAGTCTATGGTTTGTTCACTTTCATTTAATGAATCCAACTAGCCTTAATTTTCTAGAGATTCAATGCTATGTTCACTTTCATTTGGTGAACCTAATGAATCCAACTAGTTTATCCTTTCAAAATAGCTCATCTTATGTTCACATCAAGCAGAATCTCCTTATGAAACAAAGATATATTTTATTAATTATAGCACATCCATGTGTAACAAAAGAATAAAAAAAATAAAAGAGAAAAATAAGGAGAAACTCAATCCCCTTCATTGTCTCCTAATACTTCTCTAGCACAAAAATCAACTTATAAATCTTGTCATCCTCCAATAAAGAAAGAATAACATAATTTTATTCCTTCATATGTACCAAAGCAATGATGATTCTTCCTTATGCGCCAAAGAAAAATAAGAACATTCAACAATCTCATTGCCACATCTTTTGAATGTGTTACTTCCATATGGTTTCCAAAGAAAAAATGACAATATTCAAAAAGAACAATTGAATCTAGCCCCACAAGTATAATAACCATATTACAAAGGGTCTATCTCCTCTTCTACATATAACAAGAACATTCAATGACATAATATCATGTTAAAATTCAAAACATCAAAGATAAACCATATAAATAAGGTGAAAACAATCTATTAGAGGATAATTCATCTTATATTATTGGTTGAGATTTGGAGCTTTAATACTCTACATATATGTTTGCACACTTTACAAGTTTTTTATGCTATCCGAGCTAGTTGGCAGGTATATTTTTTTGGGTCTATAATACATCAAAATGTGTTGTTGGAATAATATAAACAATGACAACAAATATATCAGAAATTAAAATAAATTTTTATGCTAAAACCCACAATAAAGAACTATAGAAAGCAAAAATTTAAATAGTTGGAATCTTACAACATTAAGTGAGATTTTCCTATCGAGCAAATAGATTATCATCACCTCTTATCATCTTTTAAAACAATATATTATAGCATCAATAGTTTAGAGTAGGCTTGATATTGATTATGGTTTTGATTCTAAAATTGCTTAGTATATAAATTTGAATGATTATTTTTACACTATCGCATAAGCAAGATAAGACACACTGATGATAGTAGTACTAAAAACATGATTAGAAATCATATAATTTAATTTAAGAGTCTAAAACAATGCATGTGGATTTTTCAAAGTAATTTTTAGATCATCTAGAAATTATAGTCTTGTGAATCAATGCCTACAATTATGATATTCAACAATAATTTTTAGGTAGTAGTTGGTGACAGGAATCCTTAATCAACCAAGTGTAAGGAGTTAGTATTATTTTAATAGTCATTCAAGAATTGATAATGATTGTCACACTCCATGTATAATACTTAAAATTTGATAAGAATTATGTCATCCCTTGAAGGGATAAGCTTTTTTAAAAATTCTCTTATTAGGATTAAATGCTAGTTCTATATTGGTGTATAGGGAATGCTTATCTCTAGTTTCCTAAGATTCAAATCTTATGATATTGAGTTCCTGTGTGTCTAGTTTGTAAAGCTATATAGTCAAAGAATTGACTTATCACTCATATTGTTTACTTATTTATTGAGGACTAGGTAATATATTAATTTTTTAATGTATAATAAAATATTTTAGGGAATCTATCGGTGCCCCTTGTTACGGGATAAATCCCAATTCATGTCTAGGTTTGAAGATATTAATGAGCTTATTTGTTAGGATAATTTATACCCTTCAAATATTTATCCCTTTCATAAACGGTGTTTCAAGGCCTCATGTTCAAAAATGTTGTCCCCTATAATAATTTTTTTAATTTTTTAGAAGTTATTTTTTTAGTGTTGTAATTTTCTTTGATTTTATAGCGTAAATTTGGCAAAGGAGTTGATGGTTAGTATTGATCTTATTTTGATCCAAAAGTTTGCATATTTGTAGTCATTATTAAAGCACATGAATCAGTCCTTGAATATTCACTTGAACCTATAACTCATGGAATTCTTAAGCACCATTGGATGAAATCTACTTTTGTTCTTAAAATTATGTAGGTGATAACAATGATTATATCATATTACCACATTGTATCTACTTGCAACCCACAAGGATTGTTTGGGATTTTTCCTCCAAGTGATGCACCAATCATTTACTGAATACATGATTTAATGTTGTGTGTACTCATATGAGGCTCCATAAAAATGTTAAAATATCATTTTTCTATTAGTTGATAGTATTACATATCAATTACAATGGGTGCTATGGCCTATGCCTTATTGAGTTAGCATGCCTAATGGATGATGAAATTGAAAAGAATATTACAATCTCTTGTACTTTAAAGGTGTTATCAAAGCTTCCAAGCTCTTATTGATTAACAATTACCTATTTCATAGCCATGAATTCTAGTGGTGGGGTCACTTCCATATAGGATTGTTGGAACTTAGTCGCACCAACAAGAGTTTTTATTTTTGGTGGGGATCATAATGGTCTTGAGAATACATGGAATAATAATGATATCTGAAGATGGTATTGCCTTTTCATCTACAGTTGTGTTGGAAGATTTGATTACATGTCTAGTTATTGAAGTGTTAGAGCTTTGAAATGCTTTAGGAAATAATTGACCATGTAATTAAGACAAGTTAGAACATCCTACAACTCACTCAATCCCATATAATCATTATAAATGATTGATCTACTAATGTGTTGTTGCTTATTAGTAGAAAATAACATTGATAATAGATTCTTGATCATTAAATTTTATATGGCTCGAACAACTCTATTCTTAGCTATCAAAATCCTTTTATGGTGAGACATATGAGATTGTTTTTTTGAAATAAAAGTAGTTTCCTTAACATTGTGACTAAAACTATCTTTGTAGTGATATAGGTAGTTTGAGGAATATCATATGCTTATGTTACAAGCTCTCTTTTGTGCCAAATCAAGATTACAACAACCATTCATTTCACCTCCCTTAAATTCTCCTTGGTTTTACAATTAAATTAATTTTCATTAATCAAAACTATCTATATCTTGATCACTTTTACATACATGTCTACTAGAGCAATTACATTTACATCTAACAATATTCCTCTATCCTTTATGTTGTGATGGATGTAAATACCCTATTTCAAAGCTCCCCATTTTAGAACAGGCAAGGAGGATGCTAGCAAAGTTTGTTGACCATAGCTTCACACTTGCCAATTGCATTTGGTGCAAGTGTTAAATCCTTTTCAAAAAATTCATTTTTTAATATCATGTAATCATGGTGTTGAGGACATATTTGTTTGAGGTTTTCTATCAAAGAGCTCATATACCTTGTCCTATGTTTCAAGATTTTGAATACCCGGATATAATGACATCCTACCAAACAGTTCGTGTTGAATCTTTATGCTTAGACTTTTTTGCATACAAGTCTAGAAAAGCAATTATGAATTACAATATTCCTTTATTATTTGAGTTGTGATACATGTCATATAATGTCCTTTTTGGGGCTATACTAGATTTTTCCCAAAATAGCGCTCCGCACAATATAAATTATTCACAAATAGTATTCTAGTATATAATTTCAATTTAGTTTAGATAAAATTGTGATAAATTATTATCAAACATTAATATCAAGGACCTATGATCATATGCAAATATTTGTAATTGCAAAACATAATATCCTAAATGCATTGAATCCAATTCTTAGCATATTTCCCATAGCGTATTAGGAATTCAATGGGAGGGATTGGTAGGATGCCCAAAGGTTGTTCCTCATAATTAAGCTCGGGAGCGTAAAATGACCAACCAAGTCAATTTGAAGATAATGCAAGACATTAAATCAGTTAATGGTTTGTATTGTCATTGATGTCAACTTGATATCATCTGTATGGTCATGCCAAAGACTTCAGGGAATCAATGGAACAGAGGTTATGATTTCAACAATGCATAAAAGTCAAGTACTCACCAAGTGACAGACTACACCGGCAGAGTGCACACCATCGGTAAAGACAGAGATAAAAGTCACAGTGATGCCCGATGAGCACAAGACATTATTTCCCGAGGAAGTAAAATCATAGGATGCCCGACGAACAAGATCCAATAATTCCCAACGGACAAAGATCCCGAAGCTAACTGAAGCTGCACCGACGGAACTGGCAGTTGTCACTGGTGACGAACTGCAGAATTGACCGACAGAATAGAGAGATCAGAAAATGAAAAAATATCTAGCTGGCAGAGCTAAAGGATAGACTTAACTGGTTGTTTTATTTGTTTTATTCAAACTGCAGTTAAGTAGTTGATTTGTACAGCTGGCAAGAAGATAACTATGAGATAAATCAGGAGTTAAAGCCGCAAATCAATTTGGCTGGATTGTTTTTCATGCCAAGAATAAAGAACCTAGAATTAAGGGATATCATGTCTATTTAAGAGACAAGCATAATTCATTCCCACAAAAATTCAGATACACGGGGGAGTGAACTGATAGAAGATGCTGAAGAGAAACTGATGAAGGATAAACTTCATGCAGTCTTGATCAATCAAGCTAAGGGAGAGATAAAGAATTCTACAGACACCGACGAACATAAAAGCACAACATCACAGAGAAGAAAAGGTTAAGTACAAAGGAATTGAATTGATACATTGATCAGAAAGATATTGTAAGTAAATAGATCTGAAAATCTGTAATTCAGTTGCATTAGAAACAAGTCATTTTATTTCAGTTTAACCATTGAAGCATTAAGTCTCTTAACAGAGTAGGACTTAACAATCTTTTGTAATTGAGGTATATCCTAACAGATTACCAGAAGGTTGACTCATGATAGTAGCATCGGTCTTACCTAAAGCCTATTGACGGTCTAAGAAGGAGGTTGATTCAAGGATGGTAGTAAGATTAGCATAAAGCCTATTGACAGTCAAGAGACCGATTCAAGGATGGTAGCATAGATGTAATACTAAGTGACAACCTATGTATAAAAATCCTCTAACAAGGTTGCACTTAACCCTATGTTTGTAACCTTTAACAGGGTTGGCTCCTAACAGGGATCACTTCAGAAGAGTGAAAATTTGGGGTACCGGTCCCAGTGGTTTTTCCCTTAACAGGGTTTCCACATTAAAATCCTTGTGTTATATGTGTATGGTTTATTACTTTATTGTTTTACATTCTATATATGCATTTATGGATTGATTAGTATACTCTGCATATTTACTGAGCATTGGTAAATACAGTTTACTGCTTATCGGTTATCAAGGAGAATAAGGACAGACAAGGTAAACTGACAGACAGTTATTTATTTCAAGTATTTCAAAGGCATACATCTTGTTGGGACTAAATAATTTGAGAAGTATTTATTGGTGGATTAAAGTTTAAATTGGATAATTTTTTGAGGCCACTGATTCACCCCCCCTCTTAGTTATTACTAACAATTGGTATCAGAGCTTGTGTGCTTATAAGGAAGGTTTCAAGGCCTAAGTAAAGATCACAAGATGAACAGATGAGATGTGCCCAAGTTGAACAAGGACAACTTTGCTTCATGGAAAAGAAGGATAAAAATTCACTTATCAGGTATTGGCAATGATATTACTCAATACTTAGATACTACATATGTGTTGCCTACCGGACCATTGACAGTAGATCAATTGAGAGTAAAGCATGAACACAACTACATGGTTATAGAACTCTCAGCCTCACTCTCTGATGCTGAATTTGAGGATGTCAAAGATTGCAAAAATGCAAATACAATGTGGGACAAGTTGAAGCTTGTACATGGAGGTGATGCAAATGTTCTGAGAGCCAAGGCAGAAAGCCTTAGAGGAAAGTTTGATGATCTCAGAATGAAAGAAGGTGAAAACATCACTCAATACAACACAAGAATAAAAGTAGTCAATGCTATACGAGGTGTTGGAGGTACACTTGAAGAGGAGACAATAAAATCTTAAGAACCCTATTGCCTATATATGCTATTATAGTCTTTGCTATTCAAGAAATGAGAGCAGTAGCAAATAATACAGTCACTCTTCATAGCCTGATTGGTAGACTGATTTTATTTGAGATGAACAATTTTGATAATAGTGTCTTACCAAGTTTAGAGTCTGCATTCAAGTCTTCTATGAGAATAAGTAAATCTAGCCAGAGACACTCATTTAGAAGAGACAGTGAAAGAGAAAGTGAAGAAGAAGATATAGATGAAATTGAAGCACTCATGGCAAGAAGAATGCTAAGAGGCAAAGGTAAATACAAAGGTAAGTTACCACTTGTATGTTTTAATTGTAAAGAGATTGGACACTTTG
>MU227026.1:474627-487178 GCA_018584345.1 Thuja plicata
TTGTGCCCTCTTTCCTTCCACCCCTTCCCCTCTTTTAACCTGGTCAGGTCTGCAACTGTATTCATTTTTCCTGTGCTCTCTTATTGATCATCCTGATGATGGATCACGGAGTGTGATTCGAAACGTTTTTTGATGCTAAAAATTCATAACACAATCAAATCCAGAAATTGTTTACTGTTACTTTCATGGATTGTGGAAATCTTTTCTCTTTGAAGAACACAAACTCTTCATAAGTATTTCCTTTTAGAGGAGTCACTCCCTTATTTGCTTTAGTATATTCCCTTTTTTTTTCTAAAACTCTTTCTTACTTTATATGCTCCTTCCTTTCTTCCTTCCTCCATATTCTTGTTTCAAATGAAGGTCTCTTCTCTCTTTTATATCTCATATTTGAGGGGATCACAACTTCTCATTTCAAGTCTTTTGACAATTCATTAAAACTAACAAAACTTTAATTATATTATATTTTAATTTGATTTTATTATACTTTTAATTTTTTTTTCAAAAAGGCTACATTGCATGTCAATACCTTGTTTGAAAGTTCCCATTTTTGCAGAGGCTGGGAGGATGTGGAATATGGCTTTAAACATGCACCTTTCTTTGAGGCATCTTCTAGAACTCTTTATTTGCCTCTTTCCAATCTCAAACTTGTTGTTCAATGCTTTACAAAATTATTAAGAAAAAACTACAGTCCGTGATTTCATTGAAAATGTAAAAACAATCTCTGAAATAAATAAAAAGCATAATCTAAATGTATACAACTGCAATCATCTGGTTTACGATGACTATAAATAAATAAAATCAAGTTAATTGACATTGAAGTGAAGTTGAGTGAAGTTTAAGTTGAGTTGCATTAAACCCTCTATATTTAGCTCATTAAATTTGGACATTAGAATTCAGGGGAAACCATCCATGTGTAATGAAAGAATCAAGAAAATTTTATAAGAAAAAAAAGGAGAAAATCAATCACCCTTCATTTTCTTCTAATACTTCTCTAGCACAAAAATCAGCTTATAACTCTTATCCTCCACCAATAAAGAAATGATAACATAATTTTATTCCTTCATATGTACAAAAGAAATGATGGTTCTTCCTTATGTGCCAACGAAAAATAAGAACATTCAACAATCTCATCACCACCTAGATTCTACTTTCATACGGTTTACAAAGAAAAAATCACAATATTCAAAAAGAACAATTGAATAAGATGAGAAGTAAAACAATTGAATATCAAATCTGGTTGCAAACCATATAAATAAGATGAGAATAATCTATTAGAGGATAATGCACCATATAATTGGTTGGGATTTGGAGCTTTCATATTTTTCATATATTTTTGCACACTTTACAAGGTTTTTATGCTATTCTGTAGGGAGGTATATTTTTGGGGTCTAGAATGTATCAACATGTGTTGTTGGAATAACATAAACAACAACAACAATTATATCAACAATTAAAATAATTTTCTATGCTTAAACTCACAATAAAGAACTATAGAAATCAAATACTTAAATATTTGGTATCTTACATCAAGTGATATTTTCCTACAGATCCAATAGATTATCATCATGTCTTATATTACTTGTATCATCTTTTATAACAATATCTTATAGCATAAGTAGTTTAGAGTAGACATGATTTTGATTCTAAAATTGCTTAGTATATAATTTGAATTTTACACTAATCCATATGCAAGATAATACACACTTATGGTAGTAGAACTAAAAACAAGATTAGAAAGAATATAATTTAATTTAAGAGTTTGAAACAATGAAATGTAGATAATACACACTTATGGTAGTAGAACTAAAAACAAGATTAGAAAGAATATAATTTAATTTAAGAGTTTGAAACAATGAAATGTAGATTAAATTTCAATTTAATGTTTAGATCATCTAGAACTTATAGCCTTATGAATGAATGCCTACAATAATGATATTCAACAATAATTTTTAGGTATTAGTTGGTGACAAGGATCCTTAATCAACAGATATAAGGTGTAAGAAATTTGTATTATTTTAATATTCATTTAGAATTGATAATGATCATCCCACTCTATGTATAATACTTAAAATTTGATAATAATTTTGTCATGAGTTGAAGGGATTGGCTTTTAAAAAAATGTCTTATTAGGATTAAATGCAAGTTCTATGTTGGTATATAAGCAATCCTTATCTCTAATTTCCTAAGATTCCAATGTAATGATATTGAGTTCATGTGTGTCTAGTGTGCAAAGTCACATAGTCAAAGAATTGACTTATTCGTCATATTGTTTCCTAATTGAGGACTAGGTAATATATTAATTTTTTAATGTGTAATGCAATTTTTTAGGGGATCTATCAGAGCCTCTTTGTTAAGGGGCAAATCCTAATTC
Source organism: Thuja plicata (assembly GCA_018584345.1). Classification (NCBI taxonomy): domain Eukaryota; kingdom Viridiplantae; phylum Streptophyta; class Pinopsida; order Cupressales; family Cupressaceae; genus Thuja; species Thuja plicata. The sequence goes on from MU227026.1 coordinate 476,999, forward strand.
ATGTCTAGGTTTGAAGATATTCATGAACCTATTTGTTAGGATAAATTATACCATTCAAATATTTATCCCTTCCATAAATGTTGTTTCAAGGCCTTGTGTTCAAAAATGTTATCCCCTATGACGATATATTTTAGCTTTTATAAGTTTTTTTTTGTTACTTTCTTTTATTGTATAGTGTAAATTTGACAAAGGGAATGATTGTTACCAGTGATCTTATTTTGATCCAATGGTTTGCATATTTATAGTCATTATCAAAGCACAAATTGGTCCTTGAATCTTCACTTGATATTATAATTCATGGAACTTTTAAGCAACCCTATGAAATGCCTTAAGGTCCTCATGCACCATTAGATGACCTCCACTTTTGTTCTTAAAATTATGTAGATGATAGCAATGATCACATCAAATTACCACTTTGCATCTACATGTAACCCACAAGGATTGTTTGAGATTTTTCCTCCAAGTGATGCACCAATCATTTACTGAATACATTATTTAAGTTGTGTGAATTCATATGAGGCTCCATAAAAATGTTAAAATATCATTATTGTATTAGTTGATATAGTATTACATATCAATTATAATGGGTCCTATAGTCTTATTGAGTTAGCATGCCTAATTGATGATGACATTGAAAAGAAATATTACAACCTCTTGTACTCTAAAGGTGTTTTCCAAGCTTCCAAGTTCTTATAAACGAGCCATTACGTATTTCATAGCCATGGCTTCTAGTGGTGAGGTCACTTCCATATAGGATTGTTGGAACGTAGTGACATCAACAAGAGTTTTTATTTTTGGTGAGTGTCATAATGGTCTAGAATGCATAGAACAAAAATGACATCTAAAAATAGTGTTGCCTTTTCATCTATAATTGTGTTGGAAGATTTTATTACATATCTAGTTATTGAATAATAATAATAAATTTAATAATATTTAATATTCTTTCATATTTTAGTTTAACTTTTTTTACTAAATAAGAGACAGCCAAAAAAATTTATAATTTATAAAAATATCTACAAATACTAAATATCAAAATGCATCTCAGATGTATTAAAATATTTAAATTTTATAATATTTAATATTCTTTCCTATTTTAATTTTATTATTAAATTATCAAATCCTATTTCGAAAAGGCTACATTGCATGTCAATACCCTTTCGAAGTTCCCATTTTTGCATAGGTTGTGAGGATGCGGAGTCTGGCTTTAGACATGCAATGGCATGCATTCAGATTATACACTACAATTGTTTATCTGCCTCTTTCCAACCTCGAACTTCTTGTTCAGCACTTTACAAAAATTATCAAGTAAAAGCAACAGTCAATGATTTCACTCAAATTGAAAACAAATAGAAAGCAAAATCTGAATGCATGCAAGTGCAATCATCCCATTTACGACAGTTAACTGGCCTTGAAGTGAAGTTGTTTGAAGCTTAAGTTGAAGCTCGTTAAATCTGGACATTAGAATTCAGGGAAAACCCCTATATAACCCCGCAAAAAAACTCTTCGACTTGTGTTTGTGGATGAGAGATCGTGTTTGAAGAAGGAAAACAAAGATGGCTAAAGTGTTTGTGAAAAATCTGGATGATTGGATGGATGATGAAAAGCTTAAAAAGACGTTTTCAATATTTGGCAGCATAAAATCTGCCAAGATTATGAAGGATCCCCAAGGTCGCAGCAAAGGATCAGGCTTTGTCTCGTTTTCTTCTCCACGAGAAGCCATGCGTGCTGCTCACATCACTTATGTTGCCACTCTCAACTGCCATTCCACAAACATCAAGTGGACTGTAGCACTTGCTTCTAAAAATGGAGAGCAGCAGAGAGCGATGCTTGGAGAAGAGCTGTTTCCTCTGGTGCATCACCTGGAACCCCATCATGCTCCTAAAGTTACAGGCGTGCTCTTGGAGTTGAACCCACCACAAGTGCTTCATCTTATTCAACCTCCTCCTGCATTACAAGCAAAAGTTCAAGAGGCAATTGATCTACTTCGTTTGCTTAATCACCCTTTTCTTCCATGAACCCCAATATTTTCTCTGGGTGAGAATACGGATTTCCTTCATGAAACCCAGAGTTGTTTTGATTGCAATCTTCTATTGTGCTAGTTTTGCACATTCTAATGTTTTTTTTAAGCAGGGTCTAGGGTTTAGGGTTTATTGTTGATTCAGGTTGCAACTTGTCTCCCTGCCAACTTTATTAGCATGTGTTGGCAAAGTCAAATTTTAGGGCTTCAGACTCCACAGTATGGGTAAAATACTTTGATTTTTTAATTAGCGCTTCATATTGAGTTGGCAAAGATTAAATGTTCTGTCTAGTTATTTATGATAATCACATGGAGCATTATGAATCTTGATAGTTTTATTTCTTCTTTAAGATGACTTTCTGCAAAATACAAATTTAGATGTTAAAATGAGAGGAATGGGCAGTTCTGCAGCTTTGAAGGTTTTCCTTTCTGTTAGTGAGCAGCAAATTTCTAGGACGCACTTGGCTTGAAAGTCTGTGAATTTATAACAATGTTTCCATTAGTTAACCATGATGTCGTTTCGGAATGTTTTATTCATTTCTCACATACACAATTTTAAGCCTTTTTTCTTTAATCTGACAGACTGTAGAAGCTTCAATCATCAATAGTTTATTCCGAATTTCAATGTCATTTCAGGTACTTATTTTTTAGCATAATTTTTTCTAATAAACAGAAAGTGCAAGGGGACATACTGAAAACAGAGCTGCCTCCCTTTGATATATGCGTGGTAAGCATTCCTTACCAGATCTCTTCACCTCTCATTTTCAAGCTTCTGTCGGTAGTACCCAACTTTAGAAATGCTACCCTGATGCTCCAGAAGGAGTTCGCCAGCCGCCTCATTGCAAAACCAGGGGATGCCCAATTCAACCGCCTGGCAGTAAATGTCAGTCTTCTGGCTACTAATGCATGTGAGCAAGAAGCACTTTACACCCAAAACTTGCCCTCCCCCACTGAATTTGGATGAGTGGGGTGGATTTACACGGTTGTGCTTTGTGAGGAAGAATAAGACCTTGGGTGCCATCTTCAAGCAAAAAAGCACTGTTTTGCACCTAATGAAAAAAACTAGCCTGTGGGCTGACAAACATGAAACGCCAAATGGGCAGGACAGCCAGGAAAGCCCTGGAAACCACAGAATTCGCACTCAACCTATATCTTCTATATCTTTGTTTGGGGAGCTGTGTGATGACATAAGTGAGGTACAAGAAATAGATGTGGAGAATGAGATTGAGGAGCAGAAGCTTGTTGGATTTAGAGAGAGGATTGTTAACATTCTCCAAGCTGGTGGTTTTGAAGAAAAGAGATCTTGCAAAATTTCTGAGATCGACATTTTGAGACTTATTTCTTTATTTCATAAACAAGGTATACATTTTTCATAGTTCATCACATGAAAAGCCAAGAAGGCAGTTAGCTGAAACTGGTAACATGTTAACCTAACTTCAATACTAAATTCTGTTCACAACTTTCATTTACAAGGCGGCACAGTTTAAAGGTCTAAACCGTTAGAAACATGCTTTAAAACAAGGTATCAGCACTTAAGAAAGGTTATCTTTTTCGTTTCCACTAATAGAGCCTTTGTTGATACGATCATTTCTATATTTCTAACCAGCCACATAAGTTTCTTAACACCAGGAATATTCTTATGCTATGGATGTTAAAGATGACAGGATGGAATCTGCGTGCTCATAAACTGGTCTTTGTGTTTCAGGGATATGGGGATGAAAGCATACAAGGACAAGTTATGGGAATGATAAATTTTTAACCAGATTTTATGGACAGCTATTAAATAATTGTCTAAAAATAAATATTTGAACTAAAAGAAGCTAAAGATTGTTTTCAGTAATAACTTGAAGCAAATTTTATGATCCAGCCAAGGGTTTACAGCCTCAATGACTCTGTTGTCCCTGATGCGTACCCCATTAGAGTGGACATCATTCGAGAGGTCTCCCTTTTGGGAATGTTCGTGGATGCCATTTCTGCCTCCTGAATGGCTCAGTAAGCATCTAGGATTGAAAAAAAAAGCAGTCAATCATATTAAAAAACACAAGACATTTCAACAATCAAACTCTTTGGCATCATTTTGTTGTACAAAAGCTAAAATGTAGACAAGAAGGTGTTACTGGCTAGAAATAAGGAATACATTGTAGGACACACAAGCTATTAATGAAAGCTGGGTATTTGTTGAATGGAAAGTAAGCTTGGGATCTCATCTTATTGGATTTTCAAGATTTAAATAGATACTAGTTAGAGCCTTGTTTCAAATGGAGGTCAAGTTGATGTTAAACTACCGAAATGTGGGAAGCTGTCTCCTTGTTTAAAGGACAGACCATCATCCTCTGCCTGCTTGTGTAAAGGAGAGATCATTATCCTCTCTTTTCTATAGGAAATACATTTAAACATTCCAATGCAGGATTAGACAAATTTACACCAAGCTAAATTCATAGGCATCGTAATTAGATTTGTTACATATTGATTTTGTATGTTCTCATGATTATAAGTTTTAATAGGTATTTTTAAATGTTTATATCTTATTTTTTATATGTTTTTTTGGTTTGTCTATGTAATTTTTGGTACTTTTATTATTTAATCTTAATAGTATTTAAACAATTCAAAACATTTTTTAAAAAAACTTGTTTTTCTCATAATTTACTTCTTTCTTTTTGAAATAAAATGATTCAAAAGAAGTTCTCTTTCAAGACTTCCCTTTAACTATTCCTCCACTTCTTCCTCCTCCGCTTCCAAGTAACTTAGAAGCTATCTCCTTCCAAGTGACTTTAGTTTCCCAAAAATATTCAAGAAATAACTTCCTCTAGAGAGAACTCCATGTCGAGATATCATAGAAAATTTCATCATTAAATGAATATTTATCCCCATCTCTTTAAAGAAAACCTTTCCCTCATTTGAGGCTACCTTATCACTTTAGAGAACTCCTTCCCCTCTTAAATAAAAAGACAACCTATCCCTAACAAGATCTCTATCACAATTTCCTCCACTTAAAGTTCCCTCTCCACCTAAGGTACCATTTTTTCCTCCAAGTCCTTAAAGAATCCAACAAGGGATAAGTGCCAGACCCAAATTTCCTAAGTTTGATCAATTAAAGATTGACTGCATTCAAGAAGAAGTGAGATTGATTGCAAGAGGAATTGGGACAAACATTTCTAATGGATAAATTCAAGTCCTTAATGTAAATTCCCAGAAGAAAGGAAAGAGAAACAACTTCAAATGAAAGAAAGAAAAGGACAAACATAACAAGCATTCAAATAAAAGAAGAAGAGACATGTCTAGAGTTCAATGTTTTAGATGTGATAAATTCAGACATCTTGCTATAAAATGCCTAGATAGGATCAAACATCAAGCCTTACTAGCAAAAGTAAGGATAAGGATGTTGATAGACTTATATTCTATTAAACAATATCAAGTGAGATACCAAATAGTAGAAATACCTTGGTCGTTGATAGTGGAGCCTCCCGACACATTACAAGATTCAGAGAACAACTAGATAGTCTAGATGAAGGATCAAATGAAGAAGGTCACCATTGGAGACAATTAAAACTACCCAGTAAAAGGAGTTGGAACTTGCACTATTTAACTCAAATCGGGTGTGTCTCTTCAATTAACCGGTGTACTATTTGTACCAGGCATCAAGCGAACTCTAGTTTCCATATCAACACTTGAAGATAAAGGGTATCAGATTGCTTTCATGGATGAAAAGGCTCTAGCATGGCCTAACAACTCAAATATCAAGAAGGAACTTACCTTAGGGACTCGAGATGGGTGCCTACATAAACTATCCACTTCTCCCTCTCAAGCCTTAATCCATGATTTATCTTCTACTAGTGAAATATGACATAGAAGGTTAGGACATCTTCACTTTCATGCTCTATCTTCTATGATGAATATTGTAAATGGTATACCTAAATTAAAACAAGATCATGAAGGGGTTTCACAAGGGTTATGCTTTAGGAAAGAACTCTAAGGGTGTTTTCCATAATAGTGAGAGTAGATCCAAAAATGTACTTGAACTTATCCATTCTGATTTATGTAGACCAATGACAATAGCCTCACTAGGAGGAATTTTGTATTATGTTATTTTTGTTAATGACTACTCTAGGAAAAAATGGATTTACTCTCTAAAGTGTAAAGAATCAAATGCAGTTCTAACTAAATTTAAGGAATTCAAAGCTTTAGTTGAAAACATGTCTGGGAAAAGAATCAAAACCCTAAGGTTCGATAATGGGGGAGAATACATCTCTGATAATTTTAAAGAATTTTGTAATTCGACTGGGATTAAGAGGGAGTACATTGTTCCTTACAACCCTTAACAAAATGGGGTAGCTAAAAGGAAAAATGGAACCATAGTAGAAGCTGCAAAAGCTATGATGCATGATCAAAACCTTCATACCTCATTTTGGGTTGAAGCCTCCAACACAATTGTTTATATCCAAAATAGATGTCCTTATTGGAGTTGATGAAAATGATGGAAACTCAACCATACAGCTCCCAAGAATCACCTGCATGCAAACCTATCACAGAAAGAGAGAAGTGAAAGCTATGAATGCCAGAAATAACAGATCGATGAAAGAGGAAACATCATGTGCAAACAATGGAGAGAAACTTCTTAATGTAATAGAATCCTCAATAATTAATAATTACAAAGAGATCAAACCTTATAAAGGTGATCAAAACCCTAAAAGGGAAAAACCTAGGTTGCATGATAATAATTAATAAAAGAATTAATTATTATATGTCTAAAGTTTAGCTTAAGTAAACTAGAGATAATAAGTGACTTAATAATTAAATCAAAATGATTAAATTAACAAGAGAAATAAATTATTAATCTAACACCCCTCTTAAGATAAACTTAGGGAGAAGCTAAAAACCTAGAAACAACTAATGAAAGCAGGAAAATTGGTCCCGACAACATGGCCCGATCAGGTACCCAAGTGCAAGAAATTTTTGTAAAGAGGAGAAAAGGAGAAAACCCAGTGGGAAAACCCATTCTTCGAAAAGACATGAAGCATAGTGAAGGACTAAAGAAGCTTCCAAACTAGAGAATGTCTCAGAAAATAGGAACAAAGGATGAACATGAAGAACACCACTAAAGCATGAAGATGCAAACACTGTTGAAGAATAACTACTGGAACCTTCACTATAATAGAAAATGATTAGGTAGAGAAGATTGTAATCTGCATGAGTGCTCTCAAATTACACTACTCGAATCAAGATGGAAAACAAAGGAAAACATCAAAACTTGAAGATATAGATGGAAAAAAATACCAAAGTCTGAAGAGCTGATCAAAAGATGGAAGGATGCCTGCAAAATAGGAATGAAAGAGTGTCCATATGGAAAATGATCCATCTCACCGAAATGCAAAGGTATCCAACCACTGCATCCTCCTAGTTCATAGGAACAAATACTAAATACACAGCTCACTCCATCGAACCAAGGAGGCAATAGAACTAATAAGAGATACCCCCCATAATGTTGAGTAGGGAAAGGCATGACAGGTACACTGAACCAGACTGCCAAGAACAACTGCATGTCAAAGAATCAGGAACATGGAAAGTGTAGAAGAAAGTACAAACACATATAAAGGATGGTATTGTGGAAGGATCACTCCCTTGACACACTTCATGAGGCTAATATCATGGAAGGAACACTCGTTTGATAAAGGTAGATCAAACCCCCCCCCCCCCAATGACACTTTATAATGTAGTGCGAGTACAAATAGGCACAATATGTGCAATATCCCAAGCATGCAACAAATGACACTTTATCTCAGTGCATTTGCAAAATAAAGAAATGCTACAGAAATAGATGTCTACAATTCTCATGAATGAAAAAAAGCTATAAGAACATGAGTAACAACTAAAAAGGAGCCATCTCATGCAAGGAAAATGATCCCTGGACCTGAAACATCCAAGATATCCACCAAATTGCATAAAAACAAAAAACTGAATAAAATATACCTGGAAAAGATTCTAGAAATGAGACCCATACCAAAATAAATAACATAGAACCAGATTGCCAATGATGTGGGGATGTCGGAAAACAAAGTCCGGATGAGCAAGATATAGCTCCCGGAGTGCAAAAAATAACCCTGACTTTGATTGACAAAAAACCTCACTAGATAGAAAAATCATAAAACCAAACCTACAAAATTAGATCGGGCTTGGAACCAGCTTTTCGACGATATCTCATTTTCCCAAAAATGCCTCCGTTTGCTCAAGATATGAGCAAAAAACTGAAGAGGGCTCGAAAACAAGAAGAACTCCAAGTGATCTCAGCTAAATCTGGTGAAGATCCACTAAATCTGGCGATCCCACTAAATATGGTGAGACTGCCAAAATTTTGGCCAAAATTGGTAGAGGTACAAAGTTTTTTTTTGGTTCTATCACCTCTATAAACGTGCACAGAATAGGGTCTTACATGCAAATTTTTTGGCCTCAGAATGCAACTATGTCCAAATTGGACATGCCTTATATGAACATAGAGGTTTTTGGGCCTTTTGAGCGCAATCATGAGGTTGTTTTGAGCTCATAGTGCTAAAAAAAACCCCCCCTAGATCTACAAAAATATGAAACAAAAAACCTCTTGAAAACACAAATCTGAAGAACAAGGCCAAATCTCTCGTGAAGAGAATATGTGCATGAAGATCTGGAGCTCTGATACCATACTGGAGTTTATTAAAATTCAACCGTACAACTCCCAAGAATCACCTGCATGCAAACCTGTCACAGAAAGAGAGAAGACAAAGCTATGGAGGCCAAAAATAACAGATCGATGAAAGATGAAACATCTTGTGTAAACAAAGGAGAGAAACTTCTCAATGCAATAGAATCCTCAATAATTAATAATTACAAAGAGATCAAACCTTATAAAGGTGATCAAAACACTAAAAGGGAAAAACCTAAGTTGCATGATAATAATTAATAAAAGAATTAATTATTATATGTCTAAAGTTTAACTTAAGTAAACTAGAGATAATAAGTGACTTAATAATAAAATCAAAATGATTTAATTAATAAGAGAATTAACTTATTACTTTAATAGTCCTCACTCTATCCTAGACAATAAAACCCTTGAAGAAGCCTTCCCTGGGACTAAATCTGGCATAAGCCATCTTAGGATATCCTGTCTATATCCATATTCGTGAAGAGAAAAGGACCAAATTAGAACCATTAGGGAAGAGTGGGATATTTGTTGGGTATAGTGAAACATCTAAAGCCTACAAGATATACATACCTAGTCAAAACTTAATTGAGCTTAGCAGAGATGTAACCTTTCAAGAAGGCATTGTTTTTGTTAATACAAGTCTGATTACTGAGAGGGGGGAGGTGAATCAATAATCCACACAATTTCACCAATTCAACTTCTTTAAAATTTATGACCAAAACATATAACAATAATTAACATAAGTAAACTTTCAATGAATACATCCACAAGTAATCAATCACACAATGTAAACACCATAATTATCATGTGGAAACCCAACTGGAAAAAAAAACTACATTGTGAGATGATACCCACAAAATTTGTACTTTTATGGAATACGACCTGTGAGGAGCTTATCCTATTAAAAGTTTACAAAAGACTATTAGGTGTTACCCTGTTAAGGGATTTTCCTAAGACCTATTAGGATCTTTTCCCTATTAGAAGCAACCTTGTTAGAGGACTTTTAAACACGGGCTAATGTGCAACCTTTTTAGAGGATTTACAATAAAGATCTGTTAGGATATGCCCTGTTATGGGATATTACTATTACATTGATTAGAAAGAAACATATAGAATGATATGTGAAAACTGCACCACCTCTGCATAATTAGGTCCTTTTAAGCTCTAAAATACATCACCATAATGTATATACTTCCCTAGCTCGATCGCACTTGATTCCTTTACTTTCTCTGTCTTCAAATCCTTCTGTAATTTAAAATCATCTCTCTCTCTCTCTCTCTCTCTCTCTCTCTCTCTCTCTCTTCTTGAATTGTTCAACTATATATAATTGTATACACTAAAAAATGGCTTCGTTGATTAATCAATTAATTAATATTGACTTGATGAATTGATTAAATATTTATTATTTAATTAATGTTTATTTCTTCTATTTATTTAATAAATTATTCTATTTATTAGGTAAATTCACTATAGTCTATTCTTCTTATCCT
>MU227026.1:499504-523467 GCA_018584345.1 Thuja plicata
ATTTTCTGCTAACCCCAGGGAATCACATATAACTGTTGTGAAAAGAATTCTAAGATATCTGAAGAATACTGAGGAATTTGGCTTATGGTATAGAAGAGAAGGAAAATTTGAACTGAAAGTGTTTACCGATGCTGATAAGGCTGGAAATCTTGATGACCGAAAGAGCACACTTGGAGGAGCATTTTTTATGGGTGACAGACTTGTCACATGGATTATCAAGAAGCAAGGATGCATCTCTCAGTCTATTGCAGAAGCAGAATATGTTGTTGTTGCTGCTGCAAACTACTCAAATATTGCATGGATCAAACAGTTGCTGGAAGGTATGCATATAAAGATCATAGAACCAGTAATTATCTACTCTGATAACATTAGGGAAATAAATATTTCAAAGAATCCAGTCATGCATGCAAAGACTAAACACATTTCCATCAAGTATCATTATTTGAGAGAACAAGTTCAAGAAAAAGAGGTCATACTAGAATATGTGCAATCAAAAGAATAATTGGCTGATATCTTCACCAAGCCACTGCCCAAGGATACAATTGAGTACCTAATAAAAAGACTAGGGGTCAAACCCATGTCTACCAGTCAGTAAAAGGACTAAAGGCTGCATCAGCCATCTTTTATCAGAATATCATTCATGATTGATGCAAGCAGAAAATGAACTTCAAAGCTAAATCTATATACAGAAAGATATATATCAGAATCAAGAACTAGAACATATTATTGTATTGATGATGGATAAGGGAAATTCAAGGAATATATTATGGATAGGAGAAATTGTTTGACAAAATGACAGATATTTGACAAATATTTGTTTGGCATTATTGTCAAAGGGAGAGAATGTATCCATATTATCACCAGAAACTATTCATTATCAGATTACTCCAAACAGGGAGAGATCATATCCATAGGGAGAGTATTTGTATAAAATTTGCAAATAAAAGACAGTGACATCAAGAAGTAGAAAAGTCAAAAGAGAGAAATTGACACAAACAGAGGTCACAACACATCAGAAAAAGAAACAAAGAAAGCTGCAATAATCAAATTTAAGCTAACACAGAGCTTACTGGTGGTTAGACATTCTTATCAGTTATCAAAACAAGCTGTTTGGTAATTTGATGAATCTCAACAATTATATTTCATATTGTATTAGAAATAGTATAGTGTGATAATATAGTATGTTTCCATCAATGCCAAAGGCAGAGATTGATGACATGTAACTGATTGAATGTTTGATAATGTTAAGTTGAAGATGATATAAGACATTAAATCAGTTAATGGTTTGTATTGTCATTGATGTCAACTTGATATCATATGTATGGTCATACACATAATGCCAAAGACTTCAGAGAATCAATAGAACAATGATTATGCTTTCAGCAATGCATAAAAGTCAAGTATTCACTAAGTGACAGACAACACTGACGGAGTGCACACCACCGGTAAAGACAGAGATAAAGTCACAGTGATGCCCGACAAGCAGAAGATAGTGTTGCCTGATGAAGCAGAATCACAGGATGCCCAACGAGCTGAAAAATAGAGTTGCCCGATGAGCAAGATCCAATGATGCCCGACGGGCAGAGATTTTGAAGCTAACTGAAGTTACACCGATGGAAATGGCAGTTGTCACCGGAGATGAACTGTAAAATTGACCGACAGAATAGAGAGATCAGAAAATGACAAAATATCTAGCTAGCAAAGCTTAAGGATAGACTTAACTGATTGTTTTATTTGTTTTATTCAACCACAGTTAAGAAATTGATTTATACAGTTGGCAAGAAGATAACTACAAGATAAATTAGGAGTTAAAGTTGTAAATCAAATTGGCTGATTATTTTTCACGCCAAGAATCAAGATTCAAGAATTAAGGAATATCATGTCTATATAAGAGACAAGCATAATTCATTTTCTATATGCACTCAGATACATTGATTAGAGAGGTATTGTACGTAAATAGATCTAAATATCAACAATTCAAAGTTGCATTAGAAATAGGTCATTATGTTTTAGTTTAACCATTGAAGCATTAAGTCTCTTAACAAAGCAGGACTTAACCGTCTTCTGTAATTGAGGTATATCCTAACAGATTACCAAAAAGGTTGATTCATGATAGTAGCAGCGGTCTTACCTAAAGCCTATTGACAGTCTAAGAAGGAGGTTGATTCAAGGGTGGTAGTAAGATTAGCATAAAGCCTATTGACAGTCTAAAGACTGATTCAAGGATGGTAGCGTAGATGTCAGATACTAAGTGACAACCTATGTATAAAAATCCTCTAACAAGGTTGGACTTAACTGTGTGTTTGTAACCTTTAACAGGGTTGGCTCCTAACAGGGCTCACTTCAGAAGAGTGAAAATTTGGGGTACCCGTCCCAGTGGTTTTTTCCCTTAACAGGGTTTCCATGTTAAAATCCATGTGTTATGTGTGTATGGTTTATTACTTTATTGTTTTACATCTCACATATGCATTTCTGGATTGATTGGTATACTCTGCATATTTACTGAGTATTGGTAAATGAGTTTTACTGCTTATCGGTAATCAAGGAGAATAAGGACAAACAAGGTAAACCGACAGACAGTAAATTATTTCAAGTATTTCAAGGCATACATCTTGTAGGGACTTAATAATCTGAGGTATATAAATTGGTGGATTAAAGTTTAAAGGATAAATTTTTGAGGCCACTGATTCACCCCCCCCCCCCCTCTCNCTGATTCCCCCCCCCCCCCCCTCTCAGTTATTACTAACACAATATATCATCAACTTGTTCTTTAGTAGACACATAATCAAGCCTTACCTCCTTTTCTTTAACTTTCTCTCTTAGAAAATGATATTTTATTGCAATATGTTTTGTCTTCGAGTGCATCACTGGATTCTTAGAAATATTTATTGTACTAGTGTTATCACAATAGATAACAATAGGTTCTGTTACCTTCTCATGAATTCCTTCAAGAATTTTTTTTATCTATACCATGTGCTGTCAGTTAAGAGAAAAAACAACATATTCTACTTCTGCAGTAGATTGAGAAATACAATTTTGTTTCTTACTAATCTAGGAGACTAATCTTTCATCGAGAAAGGATGTTCCACCACTAGTACTTTTTCTATCATTAATATTTCCTGCCCAATATGCATCAGTAAATACATTCAAATTTATTTTTTCCATCCTTACCATACCATAATCCATAATCTTCAGTTCCTTTGAGATATCTGAATATCCTCTTTACTGCAACCAAATGTGAGTCCTTTGGGTTTGATGAAAACCTTGCAACAATTCCAACAACATGAGAAATATTCGGTCTACTGTGTGAAACATATTGTATTTTACCAATTATGGATCTATACAAAGTTTCATTTATCTCTTTTGATTCATCCTCCTTAGATAGCTTACAACTTGTGACCATAGGTGTTCCCACTGGTTTTGAATCTTCCATGCCTAAAGTTTTCAGAATCTCCTTCACATATTTTGAAAGACTTATGTATATACCATTCTTCTTCTATTGTATTTGAAGTCCAATAAAGAATTTTATTTTCCTATCGTAGGCATTTCAAATTCCTTCCTCATTTCCTCTGCAAATGACCTACTCAATGCTTTATTTCCTCCAAATATTATGTCATCAACAAAAATTTCAGCAATCAACGTTATGTCTTCACTTTCAGATTTCAAATATACACTGCTATTGTCACTAGTTCAAGATGTAAAACCAATATTAATAAGTTATGCATCGAATCTTTCATACCATGCTCTTAGAGCTTGCTTTAATCCATACAAATATTTACTCAATTTACATTCCATATCTTTACCTTTCTCCTTTGTAAATCCTTCAGATTGTTCTATGTATACTTCCTCTTCTAAAACACCATTCAGAAAAGAAGATTTTACATCCATTTGATATACCTTAAATAATTTATATGTAGCATACGCTAACAATATCCTTACACCTTCAAGTCTTGCAACAGGTGAAAAAATTTCACCATAGTCTAGTCCTTCTTCTTGTGCATAACCTTTGCAAACTAGTCTTGCCTTGTTTTTGATCACCTCTCCTTTCTCATTCATCTTGTTCCTAAAAATCCTTTTAGTACCTATAAAATTCTTGTTAGTAGGCCTGTGTACTGAATTACAAGTGTTATACTTTTCTAATTGTTCTAATTCTTCCTTCATAGCCATAATCCAATCATCATTATCCAAAGCATATTTCACAGTTTTAGGTTCAAGTTCAGATATCAGACAAGTGTTTTCTCTTACCTTTCTCCTTGTCATTATTCCATCATTTTTGTCACCAATTATTTTATCTTGTGCATGATTTAATTTCACATACCTTGGGAGTACCGGTTCTATCCTATGGTTACCTTCATCATTATTCACATGTTGTGCTTCATTCAACACTTCAGTTACATGTGGTACTATTTATGACTCCGTTGGTTGAACATAAACAAACCTGTCATAGTCTTCTAGTCCCTTCTTGCTATCTTCCTCCTTTTCAAAAAATTCATCAATTCTAAAATTTTCACTTTCAATCATCTTGTTAGTATTGTTGATAAAACACTTATATGCTTTTCTTCCAATAGAATAGCCAAGAAATATTCCTTCATCACTCTTAGAATCAAATTTTCCATTTTGTTCATCCTTCTTTATGTAACATTTGCTTCCAAATTTTTTAATTTAATTGACATTAGGAGTGTTACCATACCATAGCTCATAAGGTGTTTTTCTTGTACCTTTCTTAAGTTGTACCCTGTTCAAAGTATAAACAACAGTACTTAGAACTTCTCTCCAAAAATTTTGAGCCACTTCCTTTTGTATCAATAGTGTTCTCGCATAATCAATTATGGATCTTTTCCTTCTCTCAACAATACCATTTTTTTGAGGTGTTCTTAGTGTTAATAATTGTCTTTTGATTCCATGTTATTCACATAATTTTGTAAACTCATGTGAAGTAAACTCACCTCCTCTATCAAATCTAATACATTTAAGTGATTTACCTGTTTCTTTCTCAACTCTCACCTTATACATATTGAACATGTAGAATGCATTAGATTTATCCTTTAAAAACATAACAAACACCATTCTTGAGTATTCATCAACAAATAAGATAAAGTACTTATCTCCATAATAGCTCTTTGTTCTCATCGGACCACACAAGTCAGTGTGAAAAAGGTCAAGAATGTTATGAGATGAATATACCTTACTTGTAAAGCTAGACCTGGTTAATTTTCCCAATTGACATTCTTTACACATAGCATTCTCAGGATTAGTTAACATAGGTATACCTCTAACACATTTATGCTTGCTGACCTTTATTAGATTATCAAAATGTACATGAAAAAATTCCTTATGCCATAGCCAACTATCTTTAACTTTAGCAATCAAAAATTGTTTATTAGTAGAGTTCAATCAAAATAAGTCACCTCTCATCTTTTTTCTAGTAGAAATCAACTCTCTAGATGTTCCTAAGATATTGCATACACTATTCCTGAATTCCAACCTAAAACCTTTGTTATTCAACTGAGCAACACTTAACAAGTTATACTTTAATAAGTCATCCCAATAAACATCATCACAATTTGTAGTATCATTAATTGCTATAGAACCTTTAACTCTTACTACAGATGGTGAACCATTACCAAATCTAATTGCACCACCATCACATTCTTCCATTGAAATAAATTTTCTTTTATCACTGGTCATGTGATGTGTACACCCAATGTCTATTATCCAATCACCACTGTAATTCATGCTTGAAATCAATGCATTCTCTTCACTATCTCCATCTACACCGGTTGAGGGATCATCTTTGATTGCAACAAAGACTATCTCTTCCTCATTATCTCTTCCATCTGGTTCTTCATCAATCACTTCTTCTTCTGCTAGGTAGCATGCTTTCTTACTCTTGTCTTTGAAATTTCTGAATTTCTTGAACTTATTCTTCCTATCATTTTATTAGGACATCTAGAAGAAATATGTCCAATTTTGTTACAAGATAAACATTTTAAAGGTAGTTTACCTTGATACTTTCCTTTCCCTCTAGGTAGTCTCCTTGCTAGCAGTGCTTCCAACTCTTCTTTTTCTCTTTCCTCATACAGGATAGAATCATAATCATGTTTCCCTTTATAACTATCAGAGACTTCCTTTCCTTTCCTTGATGAACCAATGGTTAGAGACTCTGATTTCAAGGACTAATTTAGACAACAATATGCCTAGATTAAAGTCAACTCAAAAGAAACAAGTTTCCCAATCAAAGAGTCTAGAGTCACATTAGTAGGACTGATAGATCTCAGTTCTTGTATAACAAAGACTCTAATAGAATACTGTTATAGCAGGGTTCTCAATATTTTACTCATCACATCATCATCATCAAGTTGACCACCAACTCCTTTGATAACAGAGACAACCTCCTTAAGTCTTTTATTGTATTAACCAATATTTTATCCTTGCTACATTATCATTTCATCATACTTTCCTCTGAGACTGTCTACTTTAGCTTTTTGGACATGAGCATCATCACCATGGACTATTGCCAACTTATCCCACATATCTTTAGCATTATCCATTTCTTTGATATTTACAAAATCAACATTAGCTACAACACTTGTAATTTCTATCATA
Source organism: Thuja plicata (assembly GCA_018584345.1). Taxonomy (NCBI): domain Eukaryota; kingdom Viridiplantae; phylum Streptophyta; class Pinopsida; order Cupressales; family Cupressaceae; genus Thuja; species Thuja plicata. The sequence goes on from MU227026.1 coordinate 506,111, forward strand.
ACAGAATTGAATTTTAATTTTCTCTTTATTTCATCATGAGTTAAAGTGCTAGTAGATTGAATGTACTTTGTTGTAAGATGATCCAATGCTTTCTCTTGAATTCCAGAAAAATGCAACTTCATCCTACTTACCCATGTAGAGAAGTTTTCCTTAGAGAACTTGGGTGCTTCCTTCTTATACATCTTCAGATCGTTCCCCAAAGTTGTTAAGCCTTTATAATAAGGTGACATAAGATCTGATACAAATTGTTAATACAAGTATGATTACTAAGAGGGGAGGGGTGAATTAGTGATCCACACAATTTCACTAATTCAACTTCTTTAAACCTTATGCACCAAAACATATAACAATAATTAACATAAGTAAACTTTCAATGAATACATCCACAAGTAATCAATCACACAATGTAAACATCATAATTATCATTGGAAACCCAATTGGGAAAAAAACCACGGTGTGAGATGATACCCAAAAAATTTGTACTCTTTTGGAATACGCCCTATGAGAAGCTTACCCTACTAAAGGTTTACAAAATACTACTAGGTGTTACCTTGTTAAGGGATTTTCCTAATATCTGTTAGGATCTTTTTCCTTTTAGAAGAAACCTTGTTAGAGGACTTTTAAAGACAAGATAATGTGTCACCTTGTAAGAGGATTTACAATAAAGATATGTTAGGATCTACCCTATTATGGGATTTTGTTGTTACAATGATTAGAAAGCAACATATAGAATGATCTGTGAAAACTACACTAACTCTACATAATCAAATCCTTTTAAGCATTAAAATACATCACCATAATGTATATACTATTGGATTATCTATGGAAAGGTAAGTGCTGAGAGGGGAGGGGTGAATCAATACTTAAAATTTTTTAAGTATAATTATTTACCATTCACCGATCTAAATATCATGCATAAAGACATTTTAAAATATATAATGTAAATTAGAAAACCATGACAAATAACTCCATGATTTTTTGTCACTCATAAATCCTTAGTTAAAGGAAAAAAATAGGTGGGGACGACACCCACAATCCTTCACTACTGCAGTATAAAGGTTTCTCAATTAGAGCTACAATGTTAGCTACTTCTGATAGCTTACCTTGTTAGGACTACAAAATGACTTATGCAGTCTACCTTGTTAAAGGATTTTTACAATCTCTCATCTAAGAGATGTACCCTGTTAGAGGATTTACAAAATAAGACATATTAGGGCCTACCCACTGAATGGGATTTCTAATCTTCTAATAATTATAAAACCTATTATAAAAATGTCTGTGATTATGCATCAAACATAATGTTGTTTAGAATTTTTATGCTTAGCAAGTGCATTACCTCATTCTACACTCGGTAACTTATGAGGTTTTCACCCTAAAAATTCTACATTATAACTTCTTTAGCTCTGTCTCTGTAACTACTTCTATCTCTGCAATTTTCACCATCATCGGTCATCTTCAGGTTCTATTCTTTTTAAGTGATCTTAAGATGGTTAACCTATTCTAGATCCTTCTCCTTCAATGGTGGAGGTGAAGCAATACAGGGTTGATTTCATTCCCAATGTATTTATTATACTTGACTTTCTTTGGTTTAATTACCTCGCGATCATGTACAATTATGTTTTTATAATCCCAATGTTCTACCTAACTTTTACCTTGAATACTGTAAAAGATTTTTATTCTCAGCATCTAGATTCAATGTATCCAATTTGAATTGTTATGTCAGCTCTGATAATACTTGGTAATTTATGATCTAATCTTGCTTGGTGACATAACGTATGATCGGTTACCAGCGAAAACTTTAGTGGCGATTATTCGCCATTTGGCAAATGTCGCATGTCGGCGACCCCGGAATTGGAAAATATTTTTCACATATTCAATTGACCCTATCGCCCGACATTTATTAATATTGACCCAAAGCCCAGGCCCATCGCCCATCGGTTTATTTAATTTTTCCATTTCTTACACATTAACGCCAATGGAATATAAATTTTGGTCCCCATAAATTTACAACATTCGCCTATAATTTATAAGTGGCCCCAAATCAATGACCTATATTCACTTGGAATTTTATGGATGTGTGTCTCTAACCGATGTAATGTAGCTAACTTTATTAATCATGGGAAGGTATTGGACGGCCTATAATCACCTCAAAAATAACAAAAGATGTGTTATAATTACACGAGCTTGCCCAAATATTTGTATACCTAATCCCTCCCACCAAATTTTCCAAATAAGGATTAGTATAAAAAAATTATGATATCTCTATGATATCTCTATATTTGATCGTAGAAAAGTTTCAGAAATTTTAGACTATTGAGTGGAACTGTATACTCAAAGTCAATACTGCATTGGCGAGTCGCGACTGCATTGCTGCATTTTAATTTGAGGCAAAGGTAAGTGATACTTATTCTATGACTGTGATTTGAGTTCATTTATATTATTTCAGAATAGGTTTGTAGAAATGGGGTTTCTTTTCCCTTTCGGCCTGAAATACACCGCACACCGTTGATTTGTGCTCATCCAACGGTCTCTGGCACTGTCACACTATCGTGGGTCCCATTAACTTTTGGCTTGTCATTTGATGTGACTAGGACATGTGTGAGTGTCACTTAATCATTTTAAATTACAACTTTAGCTTATTATTTATTACATTTAATAAATGTTATTAAATTTTTAGTTTTACAGTGTAGTCAGATTTAGATTTTAATTCAATTATTTCTATCTTATAATCATACATCGATATGACACATTGGCAAATTAAAAATAGAAACTTGCTCTGAACTGATAAAGAAACTTAATCATTTTAAAAATTCAAAATCTCAGTCTTCAAATTTAAAAAATGGAAGTAATAATCCATTGCTTAAGCATATACTTAAATGTCTAATACAAAGTTAAAGAAACTAATTAAAATATTGTAATCACAGAGAAGTCTAAGTCTTAAGAATCATTTTTTGTACCGATAAAAAGAAATTTGAAACGAACTTGGAATTTTTTTTTATTTTAAAAAAAAAAAAATTACATCGTACAGTAAAAAGAGAAACCTACTAGGCAACTTCTTATCGGTATAAAAAAAAAGTGAAACTTTGCATGTCCATTGTCAAAAATCTAGGGTAACGGGAATGGGTAAACTAGGGAATCATGGATCTTCATCTTCCCTTTCGTCTGAGTAGAATTTTCCAGAGAGGATAATCTCTGAGAATTCATCAAGCCATGTGTAGTCTGACTCATCGAATTCATCAAGGTAAAACCATTTCTGGAGAAAATCTCTCCCAAGTCGTGCCCATTTCCTGTGTCGCGTTAGTTGCTCATCATCAAGGTTCAACAGAAAGGGTTGGCTGGCCACATTACTGCCCGACACCAATAGCTTGTGTATATCTCTTGGCCAAGGGATCCCCACCCCTAATTCTGCAAAAACAACATCATTGACATCGTCCTTCAGGAATTTCTCTTTAAAAAACTTCCTCAACAGCATCAGCATATCCATCTTCTGTCCTCCGAGGTCGAGGAGAGACGCAAAAAACTAGGATGTAATGTTCATGTAGATGTGGTATCTGTTGACATTCTCAAGGAACTCTCGACCCAATAACATCAACACAGTAGAATTTATAAAAGACTTGCCACCAACCTCCCTACAAATGAAAGTGAGGATTTCTTCCGATAAATTGCCCAAAAAGGACCTATGGTCATTTGGTGATGTGCATCTCAAACGAATTTGTGTATCCATCTTTAATTCTCAAAAGCCTAAAGACCTAAAAACCTAAACCTTAAAACCAGAGGCACAATTTTTACCACCGGCAGCTCTGACTCTTAATCTACCAAAAGAAAAATGAAGAAGAAAGAAACCAGATTCTCTTTAAATAGACCCGACCCCTTGATTGATAGTAGTGATCACAGATAGTTAGCAATTAATAATTATTCTTTCTTTAATCATATTTAATGCAATTTCCATAAATGCATTATGCTTATTATGCATGTGAGAGATTTAAATCGACTGTCCTTAATCTTTTATATATAAATGTAAATCTTTCCCATAAATTTTTTGATAAATGCATGTGTACTATTGACAGTTAAAGATGGCAGTTAAAGAATGTCACTGACAAGGCATTTATTTATTTTTGAGTTACGAGTTACAAGTTGCAGTAGCACTATCCACCATCCACATCAACAAATAACCAGTATTAATCAACGATCATGGTTATGGTACACTTTTTAAGCTCGATACGTGTCATAATTCCGGTGACTTCCTGCAGAAGTTGGTTTCCTTCTGAAATTTGGCCCAAAATTTAATTTAACCCATTGATCTATGATGATCAAATGGTCTCAAATAATATATTTAACAATATCTAATTAGGTTATGTGTCCAATGTGTGATCATTTATATTCGCAACAAATAAAAGCGATATTCGATGGACGTTGCATTAATTACTATGTTACATGTCATTATTTGGGTGACTTCTTGGAAAACTTTATTTCTTTCACTAAATGGGGCTGAGATTAAACCTCAGCCATTGATCTAGGATAATCAAACGGTCTCAAATAAGATATTTAATATTAGTTGGTGTTGGCCCACATGACACATTGACGAGTCCCATCTTTTGAAAATCGCCAAATAAAATATTTATTTTTCCCATAATTAATGATAGATTAGCCAATAAAATAAATATATTTTAAGACAACACATAAAAATTGCCAGTACAAATATTGTTTATACCTTCACAAGACAATAATTCACCTCATATATTATATATTTCCCCCCCATTAATTTATAATTCGCCAGGATTTTATGGAATTTTCATTCGGGAGGGAAAAAATCGCCTACGCCTTTATATTATTTTCCTAATTTGGAAAAAAAATTTGCCATCATCAATAAAAATTTTCCCCTAAATTAATGTATGATTCACCAGGATTTTATACTTTTTCCTAGGAGGGGGTTTCTTAAAGTTATCCCTGTTGGTTACCAACTTTTCTCAGTGACTCGATGACTAATATTGATCGGTAACTATAACTGCTTCTCAATAATTGTCACTTCTTAGTGACTTACTTTTCTTTACTCAACTTGGTGCTTGTCACTATTCAGTGGTTGATGTCTATGATGCTTTGCTTTACTGACTATTTTCTTTAGTGTATTTTACCTTTTACCGACTAGCTCCATTGACTAACATGACTTTGACAAAACTAATGACAAAAAATTAACTCAAGTAGGAGTAACAATCTACCCCTTTGACATTAGTTGGGCATTTTGACAAAAACTTCAAAGTCATAAAAAAAACTTCAAAAAAAACTCCAAAACTTCAAAACTTTCAAAAACTCCCCCCAGGATAATACTCCACAAAATTTGCATACTTATATCCCCCTTATGTACTTATATCCATATCTATCCTCCTTCTGTACTTATAAGATATATCCCCCTTTTTGATAAATATGCAAAAAACAAAATTACTTAGTGCTTGACAGGATACACTTATACCTGATAGAAAATGTGAAGGTACTTCTTCTGTACATCATCCATGGATGACTCCCATGTTGTTTTAAGTGTTTGAAGTACAATAATCTAAGTATCAACATCATCTTCCAATCTAATGATGGTGTCCAGTGAACTACCATTGGGGGTATTGACCAAATCCTTGGCCGTCTTCAAATGCCTTTGTAATGATTCAATGTGGGGTATCAAAAGTGCTTGCAGCTCAAGAAGTTCCATCCTTCTCTTATTCTCTTCTTGTCTAAGTTCTTGCTGCATTCCCATCAAGTGTTTCAACCTTGAGTATTAAAATTGTAAAGAACCAGGCTCAGTAGTGACACTTTTGGCTTCTCAGTCATCTTGGTCTCAACAAACTCATCTTTCTGCCTTAGTATCCTTGGTGAAGTGGGAAATGGAACACAATTTTTGAAATATTGAAAGTATATGAGACAAATTAGTCTCAATATTGGTAGAGGTCTCAGAAAGTGATACCTTATCTACTGCAATGTTGTTTAGAATGGTCTCAATCATTTGTAGTTCCATCTTCCTCGCATGGACCTTCATCATGTAGTTAGTAGTGTCTTGATTTGGATTTCAGAATTGTTGCAATAGTCCTAATTGACTAATGAGACTTTATTTTTCATCAACAATGGCATCTAGAACAATCTTTTGCAGTACATCCTCGACACTTTATAATACATCAGTCTTCTTTCTCTTTTGAAATAATTTATTTTGTATTCCCTTAAGTTTCACCAATTAAGCATACTCGGTAATTTCATCAAGGTTCATAGTAGATAGGTCTACTTTGGGTAATATGATTGGTTGGATCATATCTATATGTTTCCTCTTCTTTGATTTCTTCTTCTTTTCTAGCATACTTCCAATTGGTGAATTCTTTAGGCAACGTGATGCCTTTAGTGCATCAGATGTTGTCTCAGTTGGAGTAGTTTCATCTCTCTGCTCCTCTTGTTTGTTTTCTTCTTTCTTCTCCTCCTATTTCTCATCTGCTTTGTTCTCTTGTAGTGTGTCCTCTTCCTACTCATTTTTTTGTTTCTTGGCTTCCTTCTATTCACTTTGTTCCTTTGATTTTTCTTTATCAGGGTCTTGTTGCTTTGAAATAGACTCAGTTGGGGGAGCCAATTTGGTGTTCTGTGTTGTTGGGTTCTTGGTTACCATATCCTTCTCCATGGCCTTTTTTTTCTTAGCTTCCTTTTCCTTTTCTACTTCCTTTTCCTTCTCTACTTCCTTTTTGTTCTCTGCTTCCTTTTCCTTCTCTTCTTCCTTTTGAGGTTCAGTAGTTGTCTCCTCTGTATCCATAGAAACTATAACACTATCACCTTTATTTGTGTGATAATCTTGTACTTATTCCAATACAAGCTATAGGATTGGATCAGTAGTAGCCTTATCATTTATATTCATTGGTTGTGTATCAGTTTCCTCAATGACCATAACATGTTCATCTTGTGATATATCATCTCCTGGATCCTTGTCGGTAATATCTTTAATGAAAAATTCATCAGTGTTAATTGTCAAATCAATAAGATCATTTTTACCTTGATCACCTTTTACAACTTCATCGATGTTGTTATCCTTTTCTTGTTCAACTTGTGATTCAATTACTTTGATGTTGAAAATTTCTCTCCATTTAGCATTGGTTTCTAAGTGTACTGACTCCAATTCCCCTACCACAATCCTTAAATATCTTCCCTTTACAAGGAATTGTTTGTAATATTTCTTCAATGTTTCTTCAATTTCCTCTATAGATAGTTCTGGTACAGTTAGCACAATAGATCTTTCTCTCATTTGTTTCTCAACATTAATTGCATATTTCCATCTTGCATCTATCTTGTTATATAACTCAATATGTAACAATTTGATAACTTCAAGTGGCATATATATGAATTTGTGTAAGGTAAAAACAATTGCATCTTCAATTTTTACCTTGTTCTCCTCACTCTGAGTATTGTATTTAGCATACTTCATTCCTCTGAATGTTCCATACTTCTTCAGTGTGTCTAGCATTCCATCTAGACTCTCTCAGATTGGGATTTTGTTTTACACAACTTTGTATTTGCTTACATATTTCGAATATGTCTCACTGTCTAGAGTTAGCTTCAAATTTCTCCTTGGTTTAGTTTTTTCTCTCTTGTTTGTTATGTATGTCTTGCCTTTTAGTTCAACATAATTCTTCTTTTCTTTAGTTGTAGCTGTAGAAATTGTTGATGGTCTAGTATATTTGAGGCTTGATGAAGCCTTCAACTCTAGTGGCTTCTTTCCTTCCACTTCAAAGGGTCCTGCCTCATCTTCTTCATTATCAATTCCCAAATTCTTAGACAAATTAGCAATCATCTTGCTAAATTTTCTTTGACATTTAGGTATCAAAGATACCTTGCTTAATATTAGCCTTGACTTCGTCATAGGTTCCATATCTCTTGGCTCTTTTTTCAATAGGATTTTCTAAGAGAGTTTCAATTTGTTGAGATGTAGTGTCTATGTCCATCTCATAACCCATAGGTTGTAGCCACATGCTCCTAGGCTCGACTACCTTGACAATGCATGAGTCGGTGTCTACCTCAAAACAAATAGAATCATGACATTTCTCAGCTAATTGAGGTGGAATTATAAATTTTGAATGCATTCTAGTTTGGAACTTAGAGTACTCATTCATTACAATGTCAAGATTCTCTCCTAGATTCTAAATATACTCTCTAATTTGATAGCTGACAGGCTTATCAACATTCCATGTCACATTTCTAATAGATTGAAAGAAGTTCTCAAAATAAAAATAAATGCATACCAATAGTGAGTCGAGCTTCAGTGTGTTTGTCTTAGATTTCTTATGGTAATATCATGTTTTCTTCAAGCTGCTTCAACATAATATCACATATATCAAACTACATATCTTTCTTTATAATTTTGTAAGCCAAATCAACAGCTCCACAAGGTACGTTGTCCACTCGGGATGATTGAAATACTCGGTAGGACAAGATTTACATGCAAATTTCAACTCGGGGACTTCAACAATAGAAATATTCAGCCATCTTCCATCCCATTTATCTTTTGTTAATTCACTCAACTTGTTCTTCTAAATTTTTCTGATAGATTTTGGCTTGTCACCTATCGAGTATCCTGTCACAATGTGCAACACATCCTTTGCAATCTTCACAGGTTGATCTAGCCACATAAATTGGTCATGTACTCGGCTAAGGACCATTCTTATTCACTCGGTTTTGAATACCATTAGAATATGCAAGGCATGAGTCAAACCCTTTGATTCGAGATGAACATGACCATTCTTCAGCTTCCCATTTACACATAACTTTTGAAATGATGAATCAATTTCTGCTTCGCAAATATCCCAAAGTTTGAAGTGGATGAAAGTGTGAATGTCCTCAATTAATATAACTCTATCAAGAATGGATGAAATTGCACCCATCATGTCTGGTTTAGCTTCCTTAGCAGGCAATAGCTTATAATTAGGATTCACGGGCTCAATATTCTCAATAACAACTGGGTTTTGAGATTTTGGGGCCATATCTTCTTATCTAACACAGATTCTCAAATGAGGGTTTGCTTCTATGACTCGGTTGCGCTAACACAACTAGGGAAACACCATAAATATCTTGAATAAACTCAAATGTTCTCATATTAGTTTAGAATTACCTTTACAATCGTCTGTATGCTCTCAAAAGACTCGTATATGCAGTTCACTTCAAATGCTCATGGAAATGTTAGGTGCATAATGATAGACATAGACATCTATTTATACCTTTTTCATTGATTAGGGTTTCCAATGGCTTGAATACTAGTAATTAATGCTAGTACTGACTTACTTTTACCGATTACCAAACTTTACTTCCCTTTGACAAAATGAAATAGTATATCATTTTCTTCTACCGGTTGAACATAAATTACTAACTTTACAAGACATCCAAATGCATCTAAATATGGTCATATGGATATTTACACATAGATTTAGGAATTGATTGAATATTTGAAATTTAATTTACAATTCCTACTCATACCTTATAATTGATTAGGTAGAGTCGGTTGCACCCAATTTTGAGGATGTGTTGGCTTCAACTATCCCAATTAATGTTCCATCATCGATAGTCTTTCTTCTCCATGTCTTATTCATCTAATCTCTCATCTCTTCAATATTAACCTTAGATTTCTCAGATGTTTCTTCCGTAGTAGGAAATTTTCCTCGATACCTATAATCTTTGACAAGGTGACCTAGCTTGTGACAATGAAAGAATTCCATGCCAGGGTTTCTCCAAGATCTTCTATTATTCCTGGCATGTAGCAACATGCAGTTTGCAACAATATGTCCATATATTCCACGTAATAAACATGATATCCTTGTATTGTAGTCCCGTGGTATAGATGTACTCTGTCGGTTACTTGGTGTATTCTGTTAGTTTGGTACCCATTTGTCATTTCTCCTTTATGATCTGCACTCTTCAGATTTGTGACCATACTTGTTTCAAGTATATCAATAGCCATCAAACTTTGGCTTTCTTGTACCATTTGCAGTTCTTGATCTATAATCAAGTTCTCAGTGCCCATACTTATTGTAGTTATATAAATATCCATCAAACTTAGGTAAACTCGGTGACTTACCCATTTTTCTTCTACACACATTCACAGTATGTCTAGGTTTCCCACAATAGTAGAAACTAGGCTTCTTTGACTTTGGTGGGGCAGAAGTGTCTTGATTTTCAGCTTGATTGGAAGACTCTCCTTTATCAGTAGTTCTCTCACGAATCCAAGACCAATTTTAACTTTTAGTTGTTTTTGACCTTTAATCTATTTGTCCAATATTCTTAGTGATTCCACATTTCTCTTTAGTACTTCATTGGCTTCTTTTTCAGATTTTAGTTCACTTGCTAATCTTTCAACTTCACACTTCAGTGCTTGATTCTCAAATTCTTTCCTGGTCAACTCTAGATTAGCACTCACTAGTTGATCGGTCATATTATAGTGTACTTGTGTTATCCTCATGATCTCATTGTCTTTCTCTGTTATTCTTGTCTCAGACTATCTTTTATCTTCTTTATCTAATCTCAATGCATCTTCAACTGCTCCCTTAGAGTCAAGTATCTCATTCATTCTTATTTCTCGTACTTCTTGATCTATCTTTACAAAGTTCATTTGCTCGATGAGTGTCTTGTTCTTTTCCTTGAGTTATGCAATGGTTGAATAATCTTCATCATTAAGACTACCTTTAGATGATGTCTCAAGAGTATCAACATGCTCTTGTGTGGATTTTAGTTCACTTCACAACTACTTTCTCACTCTTAAGGGCTTTTCTAACTTTCTTTTCAGATCATGAATCACTTTCTGTGCATTCTCCAACTCAAACTCAAGACTCTCAACCTTCTTAGATTGCTTTTAACTTTCCATATCCATGATCTTTACTCTCAGGTGGTTAGACCCTTATCTCAAAATTCCAAGCTCTGATACCAATTGTTGGATTATCTATGGAAAGGTAAGTGTTGAGAGGGGAGGGGTGAATTAGTACTTAAAAACTTTTAACTTTAATTATTTACCATTTACCGATCTAAATATCATGCATAAAGACATTTTGAAGCATATAATGTAAATTAGAAAACCATGACACATAACTCCATGATTTTTGGTCACGCAGAAATCCTTTGTTAAAGGAAAAAAATGTGGTGGGGATGACACCCACAATACTTCACTACTGCAGTATAAAGGTTACTCAATTAGAGCTACATTTTTAGCTACTTATGATAGCTTACCCTATTAGGAGTAAAAAAAGACTCATGCAGTCTACATTGTTAAAGGATTTTTACAATCTCTCATCTAAGAGATGTACCCTGTTAGAGGATTTACAAAATAAGACCTGTTAGGACCTACCCACTGAATGGAATTTCTACTATTCTAATAATTATAAAACCTATTACAAAAATGTCTGTGAGTATGCATCAAACATAATGTTGTTCATACTCTTTATGCTCAGCAAGTGCATTACCTCATTTTGCACTCGGTAACTTATCAGTTCTGCACCCTAAAACTTCTACATTCTAACTCCTTTAGCTCTGTCTCTATAACTACTTCTGTCTCTTCAATTTTCACCATCATCAATCATCTTCATGTTCTATTCTTTTTAAGTGATCTTAAGGCGGTTAACCTATTCTAGATCCTTCTCCTTCAATGGCGGAGGTGAAGCGGTGTAGGGTTGGTTTCATTCCCAACACATTTATAATACTTGACTTTCATTGATTGAATTACCTCGCGATCATGTACAATCATGTTTTTACAATCCCAATGTTATATCTAACTTTTACCTTGAATAATGTAAAATATTTTTCTTCTCAGCATCCAGATTCAATGTATCCAATTTGAATTGTTATGTTGGCTCTGATATTTCTTGATGACATAACATCTTCTCGATTACTATCTTTTCTCGGTGACTCGATGACTAACATTGATCAGTAACTGTCACTTCTTCTCGGTAATTATCACTGCTCAGTGACTTACTATTCTTCGCTCAAATCGGTGCTTGATGTCTATGATGCTTTGCTTTATCGACTATTTGCCTTAGTGTATTTTAACTTTTACCGACTAGCTCCTTTGACTAACATGAATTTTAAAAAACTAATGACAATAAAATTACTTGGGTAGGAGTGACATATACTTCCTTATCTCGATCGCACTTTATTCCTTTACTTTCTCTATCTTCCAATCCTTCTCTCTCTCTCTCTCTCTCTCTCTCTCTCTCTCTCTCTCTCTCTCTCTTCTTCAACTGTTCAAATATNCCCTCTCTCTCTCTCTCTCTCTCTCTCTCTCTCTCTCTCTCTCTCTCTCTCTTCTTCAACTGTTCAAATATATAGAACTACTTCCACTGATTTACAACAAACCCTAAATCTGAGATATGAATGATTCAAATCATCCTAGGTAAGATACAATGTATCTAGACACTCATACAATATTTTCCTCTGACCACGTTGGATTTCTCAACAATTTTACCTTGGTAGTTGAGCCATTCAAAAACCTCTTTTGACCAAAAAAGGTAACTTCCTAAAGAATATTTCTCAAACATGTACCTCGATCAATGTGGTGTCAAGTAAGTCCAAAAATCATGGAGCTAACTTGCCAAATTATGAAAATAATCACCGATCCTTTGGTTATAAAAAAATTCCATCACCGATCGACAAATCTTCATAGCCTGTTCAAAAACTTTGTCTTAATTACTTGTTCATTTAGTTAACATCACTTCCAGTCAATTAAACTAGTAGTACCTGTTAATATTATGATTCACACTTGTACATATAGTATCTTGACAATGTACACAACTATATCCTATGACAACTCCATCAAATACTTCATAGATCTGAAACAATAATCAAATCATTTATTGTCTATCACTGAATGTTTTAGCAATTACCCGGTTTGAGTTCATTCCAACATAACTAGTTAATTATCCATATCAAACGTCACGATGTAAAATTTATCATTAAAACACATGATATAACCTTCCATAAGAATAGTGTTAGTAAACAAATTTTTCTTTTTATATTTTAACTCTTGAGTGCCCAGATTATACGAAACAATTGAATAGAACAGTTGGGAAATGTAACTAAATAATTGATTTCCCTCTGAATTTAGGTACAACTCCCTTAAGTAATTGATCTTCTATAAATTTTTTCTTTTCTAATCTAATAGGGGTTTGTTCTTAACCTGAGAACAGAAGAGGTAATCCGAACTAGGCCTAGACAGGAACTAGCTCAGGCAGAATAATTTTAACTCTAAATCTAGCCAATTTCAAGATTTCATCAATCATATAAGTTCAAAAAACTGGTAATGTAATGATAGATAATGATAATATAAAAATGCTGACTCAAACTAATTCTAAAAGCTTCATAATAATATCTCTCATAATTTGAATAATACCCAAATTTCCCCTCAGTTAACTATATCAAATCATAATACAGAACCTTGGTTGGATCATGAACGGTAAAACCAATTTAAAGAAACTTTGAAATTAACAGAAAGACAAATGCAATGGAACAGTTAAACCATTGGCATTCAAACATAAATGATTTTGGCTCAGCAAAAATGAATTTTTTCACACCAAAATTTAGCCGACCTTTCTATTTATTTTCAAAATAATACACATAGACTTTAGAGTTTGACCATTACATAATATGTAACCAAAATGGTTCAACCTCTCTAACTAGAAATGATAAATGATAAATGAACATTTATCCATTACAATATCTATCAAAAATTAGTATAAGAAGGAAATACATCTATGTCTTTGTTTTCTTCCCCTTATCTAAACTCGCCTTATAGGCGGTGACAACTGTGATGATCAGAACAAGCTCCTCATATCTATTAATATGGACATTAGTATATCTGATGAGCCATCAACAATGATCTTTGGCCATAGTCTTAACCACATTTACCTGATCTGGAAAATCCTCCATAGCTTTATATATGCACCCACTCAGCTGTTGGAGATATGGTACTTTGTCCAAGTGAGAAGAAGATTGTTCCACCATTTTATCTACATAATCGGAGAAAGATTTTTGCATGTTAGTCACTCTGATTATGTCTTTTCCTTGACCATTTGTCTGTGACTCTATGTGAAGACCTTTGACGAGTTTGAAATCTTTGTCTTGTTCTTTCTTGATTTTGATGTCTGTCTGCTATAACCCTCCTTCAGCTTGGATGATCATCTCAGTTTTAAATTCCAAACTTTGAAGCCATTCAATTAAGGGTTCATCTCCTTTTTGTAATATTTTGGCCTTTATTGCCTCTTTAACCTTCAATCTGAATACCATGTGCAACATCACTATGTAGTCTTGACACTTGAACCTTTCTGATGTGAGAGTTTGTAAGTTCTTAGAAACATTGTTCCTCTCCTTTTCCAGTTTTAAGATAGCATTGCCTAGTTGCTCAATAGCTACAAGCCCTTCAGATTTGAGTCTCTCAATCCAAATTTTGCCAATTTGTGAAAAATGTATGTCTTCTTGTAATTTAGCAATAATGACTTGATTCTTTGGTGCGTTAGGGTTGAAAGTGGTTTGAGGACCAGGAGGGTTTATGACTGGAGCAACCAACTATTTGATAAAACTAGTCAATTCGTTAACTTCTGCTTTGAGTTGCACCTTAGCAGCCTTAAGCTCCTCAAGCTCCTCCTCAATTACTACATTACTTGATTTCCACCAATCCACCTTGGTATCATGACGAGATAACCCCGAATCAAAAGATTGCAGCTCAAAATTAGAAATAGTCAAATATTCTAATCTGCCTTACTTTGTAGGCTTTGCTACTTCCACTATGAAATGCCCTATTTTTGGATCTCGGCCCAAAGTAGACAAAGTCTTTTCTTTCTTCACCTTTCTCATGGTGATACTAGGTTGTAAATCCTACAAAAGGAATCCTTTTTGGGAACTCCTTCTTCAATCCTCTTTCTTTTGTGCTCTAGAGTGTTCTCAATCCAAGACTTGACGCTAGTAACTCTGGTCGCAGAGACCAATTTCTCTATAAACAACTTCCTGATGACTGGTGGAGTAGACTTGGATTTGAGAGAAAATGGATTTATAGGAGTTAGAGAAGAAGAGACTACCATAGTGGTCTGAGTATCTTCTAACTTCTTTTTGGCCTCCTTATCTGATTTAATGGCCGAAGTGCTGGAACTACCTTCACCCACATCTACTGCAATTGGAGATTATGGCCTCTGGGTGTTATCCTACACATCTAAAGTGCTATCCTAAGTTGGTTTCTTTGTTTTTTCTCTTTTAATAGGCTCAGCCATAGACTTGACCAGATTTGTGGAAATTTCTTCTTCTGTTGAACCAATGACAGGAGGTGAGCCATCTCCGCATGTATTTTCTAGTGGAATTACCTTCTTAGGAGGTTCATTGCCTCTGCCTCCGCCTGCTGGTTGAGCTACTTCTCTAGCTATGATTGGGATAGTCACTAAGGATGTTGCAGGAGTGTTCCCAGTCACTTTTGTAGGATTTTGATGAGAAGGAGGCTTCCTTTCTGACCTCTTCCTTCTTCCCGCCATCCATTGGATTCATTGCTCTATTCTTTTGTAGATTCTATCTATCAAGTCCTGCAAGTCATTAATGGCTTGACCTATCATGGGTTCAGAGCTTATAGGGAGGGGCTTAATATTCTCCATATATGTATCATCATACATATGCTGGTCATCATCTTCTACACCTTCAACTTCAATGTTAACTTTGAATTTTTTGATTTGTTCAACAGTTAACCTTGCATAGAATCTATCTCTGCTTTCTAGATCATCCTTGCAGTTAGCCCAATAGTCTTCTATGTCATCTATATGATAAATTGAGTGGCCCATCTACAAATAATCTCTGGCATAGTTCACAGGGTTATATTGAGGCCTCGAGACCTCATATGTATCCAATGAAAATTTTCTTGAGAATGTGCTCAACACATTCTTTGCATCAGACTGAGATGTACAACTGTAGGCTCCAACGGTCATGGGAAAGTCGTAGCCTTTCTTCCTAGCACTTGCACAAATCAGGTTCACTTGGATTTCTTGTCTCATCACTTTGATCAGCACGATCATGTCATCAAGATACCTGGGTAGCTTCAAGGGGAAGTCATCAAATCCTGCAAGATGGATATATGAGAAATTTGCAAATTGGATAAAATAACACCCGAGTTGGCTGATGAATGCCATAGCTTCTGGAGAAAATCTCCTTTCAAGGAAACCTTGCAATTCCCTGCACAATCTCATTGTGAACACATCATTTAATTTGACATAATCAGCGTAGTTTTTATGCAATTGTAAGTAGGGGAAGAATTCGTAGCTTTTCACATCATCTAGATTCCTCTGGCCTAGGCAGTCCTGGCCAAATTTTTAATTGTGGCTAAGATATACAACAAGACTGAAGACATGTAGAACTCATTATCATATTTAGCTCTATTGAGGGCACTTGAAAGATTCTCACTTACCATTGTGTGCTAAAATGTTGACACACTTCTATGAGTCATTATATTGAAAATTACTCAAGAATGAGGTCTCAAATGGCGTCTCATAGCTCTCTATTCATGGAGCGCAAGGGTTTGTGATGGAGGCCCTCAGTTAGATCTTGTTATGCCAATGCAAGTACACCATGAAATGAGAGATTCAAAGAGTAAGAGAAATAATGTTAGTCTCCATGATTACCAAATATGCATGCAAATAAAAATGAAAACTATTCTATATGATAACAATGCATGGAAGGAAACTAATCTATATGATAACAATGCGTGAAAGGAAACTAATCTATATGATAACAATGCATGAAAGGAAATATGCAAGATTAATCTATGAAAGAAAGTATGCATCTAAATTAATATGAATCTACTCTAAATGGATTGCCATGGATGCATGAGAAGAAGACAAGAAGAAGTTGCATGGTCCAAGCTCAAATGCTCAAACTCTCCTCCAAAATTGCTCTCCAAACCTGCAACATAACAATAGCATAAAAGTGTATATCTTGATTATCCAAATGAGAAGGAGAGGTTTCCTTTTAAAGAGCAATGGACGGTAGAGATTAAGAGGTAAAAAGAAATGAGCAATGGTGGAGATTAAATCTTGGTTGATCCATGTGCTCATATCTTCAAAGGGCAAAATCAAAGGCTATGATTAAGAGGCAAAAAGCCCACCACTTAGGAATATGTGTGAAGAAAAAGGAGCTTTTATTTATTTTTATTTAATTTATTTCCTTTTTCAACACAAAGTGGGATTTAAGTGGGGGTTTTATTTATTTAATTAACAGAGGGATTTTCTTTTAATTAAATAAGATTATTTTATTTAATTAAAAGGGAGATTTTAATTAAATAAGATAATATTATTTAATTAAGAGAGATTTTAATTAAATAAGATAAGATTATTTAATTAAAA
>MU227026.1:523517-555773 GCA_018584345.1 Thuja plicata
TAAATAAGATAATATTATTTAATTAAGAGAGATTTTAATTAAATAAGATAAGATTATTTAATTAAAAAGGGATTTTAATTAAATAAGATTATTTTATTTAATAAAAAGGAATTGTTTTCTTTTAATTTAATAAGATAATTGATGAAATGATCAAACCTTAGGAAATATTGAAATAATTGAATTAATTAAGATTTAATCAAGGAAATTGATTTGAATTAAAAATATTGCAAAACATTGATTCAGGAATTTGATAAATTGATTCCATCATTTGATAAATTGAAGAATGGGGGCCCATAGTCTAGGCGACCATTTTAGGGTGCATACATTTCCCCCTCTTTGATTAATGTGTGATCTTTATGGGAACACATGTCGTCAAAGAATTCAGTTGAAGTGTGAGATTGATTTGGGATAACAAAACAACCCATACATGTGATCGATGGACAGGAACACATCAGGATAAAGATAATTTGTTTGAAAAAGAAAAATTCAACACCCCCGTAAATAGGTAATTGACATGTCCAAGATAAGAATCTCAAGCAAGGTTTCCCCAAGCGGATTAATTGATAGGATTGATAAAGCTAAATCAAAGATTGAAGTTTGATAGGTATTGCCCCCTCGTGATCGAAATTGAAATGAGATAGAGGAGAAACAACAAATTGATAAATTTGATCAAATCAAACTAAAGATAAGGTTCTTGATGTAAGATGAAAGATATAAGGATCATATAACCAAGGTAGATCATTAAGCATGAAATATTATGCCCCAAGGTTGAATTAGAAGAAAAGAAATGGGGTGAAAGTGAATGGAAGATAGAAGTTTGGAAGAGGTGGAAAGAAATGGAGAGAAGAAAGAGAATTTTCCTTAAGAGAGAGAATGCCCCAAAATCAATCAACTGTTTTAGATTGAAAATTTTGATTGAGATCATGAAATAAGATAATGAAATGAAGATCAAACATGACCATAGTTGATTAAGATTCCACAAGAAAGATGAAGGAAACCCTCTCAAACTCATAATGCAGCCTAAAATGCAAACTAACATGATGTCTAACAATGCAAGCTACATGAAAATGCAAAGGTGTACTTGCAATAGAGAAATTGTAACATAGGACTTTGTGTTCATCATTCATTAGAGAATGTAAAGGAACTTATTCTCATCATTGGGCCATTATTAACGAACATCAGAAAATCACACAATCATCACCAGTCACAAGAGCAACTATGAAGATATGAATGTGATTGATATCAGATTGGAATGTGGAAAGATTCTAACATAAGCATCAAAGACATAAAGGTCAAGATGACTTCATTGCTAGGTTTTCACTAAGATGATCATTTTTTCAGGACATTTTCTGATTTTTAGAGTTTTTAACAATATATCATTTTTTTGGATTTTTTAGGATCAATAATTATGTACAAAGGATGCCCCTAGACATAATGGGCATCATTGATAGAAATTATTCAGGTGCAAGACATTGATAGGATTAGGGAGCTTCTCTCCCTCTACTGTAGATAGTAAATAAGAACCTAACCCAAAAGCTGTTGTAGTGATGTAAGGTCCAAACAAATTAGGTTCAAATTTTCCCTTTTGATCTCTATGCTGTTGATTCTTAGGATTTTCACATAGGACAAGATATCCCACTTGGAATTATCTGGGGCAAACCTTTTTGTTGAAGGCTTTGGACATGCGCTTTTGATAAACCCTCATATGGTCAAATGATGCTTGACGTTTCTCATCTAGAAGTTCTAACTCTTGAAGTCTCATGGCACGGTAGTCTTCATCTGTAACTAGACCTTTGAGGGAAACTCTAAGTGAAGGAATCTCAACCTCTAAAGGCAACACTACTTCAACACCATATGTAAGGGAAAAAGGAGTAGCCACAGTAGGAGTATGAATACTCATTCTATAGGCTCCCAAAGATAGATTTATCTGTAAGTGCCAATCTCTACCATTCTTATAGACTATTCTATGTAGGATTTTAAGAATGGTTTTGTTGGATGCCTCTGCTTGACCATTTCCTTGCCGAAACTAAATGGAGTACCAATGTTGTTTAATCTTAAATTTATTGCAGAGTTGTTTAAGGTCCTTATTTTTGAACTGGCCTCTATTGTTAGTAATAATCTTAGAAGGCACTCCATATCAACAAATGATATGGTTCAGAATGAATGGAGAGAGACTATCTTGCCCAAGGCAACATAAAGTGGGACAACTTCTACCCATTTAGTAAAGTAATTAGTAGTAGTGATAATAAACTTGTGTCCACCTAATGAGATGGGATGAATCTACCCAACTAGATCAAAGGCCTAGCGCTAAAATGGCCAATGAGATATAGAAGGAATGAGCTCCTTGCCTGGAGCACGTATCAGGTTACCATGTTTTTGACACTTTTAACATGAATTTGCAAAAGCTACTGCGTCAATCTGAATCGTAGACAATTAGTACCCCACCCTAAGCAACCTTCAGGCCATGGAAAGACCAGTGGAATGTCCCCCAAAGATGCCCTAGTGGATGTAAACTAACGCTTGGTCAGATTCTTCCTTTTCTAAGCATCTAAGAAGTGTTCCATCCAGACCCCTCCTATACAAATCACCAGAGATAAGGGAATGGTAAGAGGCATTTTGGGTAAGGTTTCTATGTTTAGATCAGTTAAAGGTTTCAGGTATAATGCCATCACAAAGGTATGAGTAAATGGAACCATAACGGGATAAATCATGACCAACAAGGGTACAAATGACATGGCTTTTTGGGGAGTCATAAATAGGGTGATGTAGCTCTTCCACCAGGAATTCAAATATGGATTCATGTTTCTCTAACTGAAGGAGTAAAGCAAGTGTAGCCATAGTATTAGCTACTTTGTTTTCTTCTCTAGGGATTTGTTGAAACGTGACAAATGTGAAGTATCTCTTCAAGGAATCAACCATTTGCTTGTAAGGTACCAATTTCTCATTTTTTTTTTGATATTCATCATTAACTTGGTTGATTATCAGCCGCGAATCCCCATAGATGTGTAACTCCGTGATTCTCCATTCTATGGCCAATTTAAGTCCATTTGTTAAAGCTTCATACTCAACAATGTTGTTTGTACATGGGAATAATAACTCATAAGATTTAGGAGTCGTGTACCCATGAGGAGAAATAAACAACACACCTGGTTCAATAAGCACTAAAGATCTATCTTGAAAGTAGCTAGGGAGATGATCAAGTACCTCATCCTTAGGTGCCTCAGAGAGGTTTTCACCCTTGGGTACATCATTTCTTTTTACTTTTTTTGGTTCTAACACCACCACACAGTGGTTTTCGCCATCAAAACTCCTATTCTTTTAATTTTCTCTTCTTTTTATCCTATGACTAAGGTAATTGATTTCTGGTTCTGTCATGCTAGTAGCCGGTTCACTGGTGGAAGAGACTACGGGTTCAAGGGTATTTAGGTAACAGGATATCTCATTATCATTTTGAAATGTTAAGAGCTCAGGTTCTTGATAGTGTTGGGAACAATCAATGAGGTCAGGATGAACAAGAGGCAGGTCAACAACTAGTTCAAGGTTGTAAATGTGAATGATATTATCGCTGGTGACCGAAGAGTCAGAGTCTATCAAGTATCCTTCTAAGCTACCCAAATCAGGATTCCTCCTAACAAGTGAATAATCATCCACTAAGGCAACACATGGGCTTGAATGCTCTAATCCTACATGTGACTCGTCAGCTGCTTCAAGTTGAGAACTATAAGTGTGGATGACATCAACATCCAGGTCAACTATGGAAGGATCTGAGAAGGATTCCCATTCATACTCATATGAATTTGTGTCTGAACTACGACTAGGATGCTTACACCATGAAGGTTTGGGACATCTTAATGTGGAAGGTCTAGTGTCATCAAGAGTAGAACCTTCTCTTCCCATTAAATGAACAAGATTCTTTTGTTGATGTTCTCTGAAAGGATCTTCTACATCTGATTCTTGTTCTAAAGTTGCAACCGACACATGAGCAACTGGAATATCTGAATCTCCCCAGAGGAGTTAAGTTGAAGGGACCCAATCGTCACACATGTCTTGCTGATTTTTCAAACTAGGTACGTATTTTGGTTCATCTTCACTATTCAAATTATCAAGGATAGGAGTAGTGTGCTTGTTGTGATTCACAAAGCCTAGGCCAACTGGCTTCTTATACTTGCATCCAAAAAGAGCATGATCAAGAGGTTTGGCTCTAGCATCCAATCTATGATTAAGAGGGCCATGTCTGGGATAGCCCATCTATCTGAAACAAGTATACCCTCATGCATAAGCCTTAGGAGAGGAAAAGAAGTTCTCATTGTGCATATATTTCTCTTCTCTATAGATCCAGTCTCTAACAAATGTCTCTTCTTTCTCATCTTTAATAGGCACTGAGGATCCCATGAACATGCCAAATAAAGTCATAGCTGAAGAGGAAGGTCTCCTTTATTGTGAAGGTTTTCCATAAGACTAAGGTGAAATTGGTAATGTTGTGAGGGATTTGAGTTGATACCCCCCCATGCCAAGGTCTAGTGACTTGATCTTGTCTTTACATTAAGCTAAGGTCACATTAAAGTCTTCTGCTTCTTTATTGAGGGGAACATGAGTTCCCGCCAAAATTAAGTTAATAGATAAAGTGTTATCCCCAGGTATGCAAATCTCTATTCCATTGTAAGGGAACTTAACACACTAATGATAGGTAGATGACACTGCTTGCATATCATGGATCCATGGTCTACCAAGTAAGATATTATATGCAAGGGGGACAGTGTCAACTATTTGAAATAAAATATATGTTTCAACAGGGCCAATCCTAACAAGAAGTATGACCAACCCCTTGGAACTTCTTTCCACCTCATCATAGGCTTTGATAGTGATCCTTTTCCTAGTATCTATGACTTTTTCAGAATAACCCAACTCTTTTAAAAGACTAAAGGAACAAATATTAAGCCCAACACCCCCATCAATCAACACATGCCTAACATGGGTTCTGTGGATCATGACCTCAATATGAAGAGCAAGATTGTGTGGGTGGCTCAAAGCTTTATCATCATCCTCTAAAAAGGTAAGGTAATGAGGGCTAGAAATGTGGTTAACCATGTTCTAGAATTGATCGACATATAAGTTTTTGGGGACATTTTCCATGTGCAAAGAATCCTCAAGGACTTGCTTGTGTCTTGGGGATGACTCTAAGAGCTCAAAGATCAAAATCTGAGCTAGGGTTCTTTGCAACTGATCAACAAGACTATAGCTTGACTTAGGATTAACTGTTGGTTTTGAGGTGACATTCTTGGATGCCACTTGCTTAGGTTTACTTGATTGAATCGAATTGGGTCCTATGATGACAATGGGACCTTGAATTCATGTGACAACATTGAGGGTTTGCGAGGATGATCTAGAGTTAGGACCCCTTAGCACCACAATGAGCTCTTCATCAAAGATAGGAGGAGAGTCCACGTCTAGATCATAACCATAGGCATCTTTACCCCTCATCATATTGACATTTTCTTCTACATATTCAAGCATGTTGATAGCATTCTCTGCATCTATGTAAGTGTAATTGATCTTAGCTTTTCCATTCTTAGCTTTAGAGGTTTCCCCCTTCTCATACTTGGGAAACGGTTCCTTGAATGCCTTATGATCAGCGTTGGTGTTCAAGCCATCTATCTTAAGTTTTCCATTCTCAATAAGATGCTTGAGTTTGTAGCAGTTTTCAATGTCATATCCAATATCATTGTGAAACTTGCAAACGGATTTCTCATCCCACCAATGTGGCTTAACATCAGGTATATAATGTTTTGCACGATCTTGAGGATGTGCAAGGTTGTTAGAAATGAGCATTTTCAAGACATCCTCATATGAGTCACCAAGCTTTGAAAATTTACATCTTTCTTTCTTAGGCCTATCTTGGTATCTTGGCTTGCTCTCTTGCTGATGAGAGGCATTGAGCTTCATGGCTTGAAAAACACTAGAAAAGTGGAGCATAGTTTGATCTTTGGGTTGGGAGGAGTCCACAACTCCATCATTAACCACTTGTTTGTTCCTATTCCAGTGTGGGTTATTTCCTTTATCCTTGTTAGAGTTGTTGTTGTTTTAACCATTGTTGTCATTGTTGTTTCCATGTTTGGTCAAAATTCCTTGTTCTTTCAAAACATCCTCAATCCTACATGCGGTTTCAACCATGGTCAAAGGAATCAAAAACCATCTTCCTAACTTCATACTGCATTTTGGGAACCAAGTTGCTAACAAGGATGTCAATCTTTTCATTTTTAGGAATGGTTCTAGAGTAGCAAGAGCATTGTCGTCTCCACCTTTGCAAGAAAGTGACAAAGGATTCCCCTTGATTTTTATTTAAGTTGGATAAGTCCAACATGGTGATAGATCTTGACAGGTTGTACGCAAAGTATTGAACAAATCTGTGGACAAGCTCTTTGAAAGTCTTAACGGGAGAAGTTATGTTGGTGAACCATGCCATTTCTTGACCTTTAAGACTCCTTGGGAACAACCTCATAAGGTATGAGTCATCTTGATGGAACTCAAAACTTGTGGTATAAAATTGGCACACATGATCATGTGCATCTCCATTCCCATCATACTTGTCATATTGAGGGATTTCAACCTTTCTAGGGAACTCTTTCATGTTAACACTTTTGTCAAAAGGATTAGGACAAATTGAATCAAGTGAGAATGAATTCTTCAATACTAACATCTTTTCCATCATATTCTTAATTTGTTTGATCTCTTCTTCTTGAGATGGACCTTGCTTCTTAATCTTCTTGTCCACATCAAAGTTGTAGGGGACTCTAACACCCTTTTTGAGTAAACTCCCTAGGAACTTGTCTTTGTTTTTCTCTAAATATTTCTCCACATACTGTTGGAAGAGTGGTTCTTGATGCATTTTCATGAATTCCTAGGAGGTGAGGCCAAAACTTGAGATACTACCCCCATATTGTGAACCATGATAAGCACGTTGTGAAGGTTGTTTTGAGTTCCTAGGAGGTGTTCGTCTCCTATAATGATCATGTCTTGAATCCCATATTCCTCTAGGGCTAGGAGATTGTGATGGCATCCTTGAATGTCTTCCACTTCATGGAGTCTCAGGAGGAGTGGATGGAGGGGAGTTATTTCCACCACTAACACGCATGTTATTAAATTGGTCATTAAGTCGCTGAGCCAAGAGTCTATCTTGCTCCTCCTAGAGGGATTTTTTTTCTATTTCCAACAAGGTTTGTCTCTCCAACTCTAGGAGTCTAAAATTTTCTTCCTTTTCATCTTGTTCATCTAGGAAGGCTTTCTTTTCGCACTCAATTCTCTTAAGTCTTTCACTCGTGTATCTTGAAGATGTTTTGAGTGGTGAAATTGGTCTTGAATGTCAAAACAAATTATTGGTGTATGCTGCATTTAGGCGAGTATCATAAAGTTCATCATCTTGGTTTTCATGTTGTGATTTCTCATCTTGATATGCTTGCCTCTTACCTCTCTCAGCCCTTTGGTGTGCATCTAGATATCTAGTTGAGATAATGGGTGAAGTTGGTCGACTGTCACGAGAGGAACTGCCAAACGAAATGGTATTTCTATGTTTTGCAAATATTTCATCAAGGCATTTATCTATGTCTTCCCTCTCTTGTCAAGTCATTGTGTAACTCATATCCATATCCAAGCAAGAAGATGCTAAGGGTGTACCCAACTCACTAAGGTGACTCTTGGAATCAAACCAAACTTTTGAATTGTTCCTAGGTGATTGATCAAATATGGGTTATTTTCCCTTACATTTTTGGCGAGTTTGAACTAAGGGTAGTTGGTTAAAGACTACTTGAGGTCTTTTTCCTTGATCTACTTGATATCTTGTTGTAACTAGCATGAAAGAAAAGGTACTTAGCTGATAAGATGACCCTAAGAAACGTTGGTACCAAACTAGGATAGTAAAGGCATTCACTTGTCCAAAAGAGAGATGATAAGATAGAATTTTGCAAGGGGTGTAAACCAACACTACCACAGAGGTGCCCAATAAATAGGTGAATACCCTAACACATATGGATCAGGAGGATGATTTGCCCAAGTTATATTGATTGAATTTGAATTTGTATAAAAGTGAATGGATAAGAGATTACTAAAACTCTCCAAGTGTGTTATCAAAGAATCTAAAGGTTTATCTTCTCAACAAGGATGGTTTCTAGCTTACCAAATCCAAGAAATGTCACTTGTGAAATCAAAGGTTACTAGTTCAAGAGGTCAAAACACAAGAATCCAAAGTGTAAACAAGCTTCTAACAATGGGGTAAGTGACTTAATCTGATCTGGATCAACCAAGGAAGACTGAAAATGGTAGGATAGAAAATTGGGCAAGTTGATAGTTTGACACTTAAGATTGCAGATTTGTTGATTGTTTTGATGTTTGTCTTGATGTTTGGTGTATTTTTTGATGTTTCACTCATGCAAGACACATTAAGAAAATTGTTTGTTGTAAATAGAATAGTCACTCCACAACCTAGGTAAGGCAGGAAAATATCTGTGGAATTCCCACTTGAACCAAAGTTCAGCCACATCTACTCATAGCGGACAACTTAAAATCTTGGAGGCATGAGAACCTCCTTACAGTGCACTCACTTCTCAGGAACACCAAGCTTTGAATCCAAAGGGAATCACTTCCCAAAGGACCATTGTCTCTACTAAGAGCCGTGAAGATATGGGACGTCTTAGTCAATCTCTGACCTTTTGCACCAACAGATAGAGGGTTTTTGGTCACTAAAACAAAGTTTGTAGTCAAGGCATCTGTTCAGGTGGTTGTGATCAAGTCATTTTCCCAATTAAGGGGACTCTCCCAATCCTTTCAAAGCAAGGTTTTCACCTTAACAATGTAGGAAATTTAATGCACCACTAGGGTACTAGAGGAGATTTTGTTTGCCACAACAAATTCACACATGTCCACTGTGAGACTAATCACAATGGCATTTTTTATATACCGGTTTGGAAGGGCTTAACTTTAGCCTATTACCGGTTGGGCAATCCACTCTCACTGGCTCTATTAAAGCACTTGGGAGGTAGCCACACTAGAAGAATTATACGAGTTTCTCTTGCACCCAAGATCCAAAAAGGAAAGGGGAGAGGATACATTCATATAATTCTTAGGATTACAATCTAAAAGATACTTCAAATACATAAGAAAATGACAACAATGCTTCTGGATTTTTGATCATCCCAAAAGGGTGAGAGCATAGTTTCCTAACATCATTGTCATTCCTAAAATATCAAAATAGAACTTCATTTTAGAAGTCTTGCATGTGGGTTCCTATTGTAATAAAAAAAAACAAAATGCAAGCTCAATATTTAGCATGCTATCGATCAAGGCAACCTGCAAGATGATTTGTTAGTAGTCTTTATTTGAGTCTTCTTTTCAACGTCATGCAAACCACATGTTGAGCTGTTTCATAAATAAAAATTAGAAAAACACAACAAACATTAGTGGTGAGATCTGAAAATCAATTGTTAGGAGCAATAATAACCAGCAAATAATCTAAATGAAAACTCATATCATGTATTGAACCATGTGAAAAATAAGTGCAAGCTAATCATTAAATGCCCTTTTTTTAATTTTGATTTTTGACCTAGTCAACAAGATTGGACCTATATGACGTGAATTCAGATACCAAACCCTAAATATAGAAAAGAGACCCTTGTTAAAAAATAGAGAGCTTTCCAAAAATGTCAAAATTTTAAAAATATCTTTTCATTTGTACCCTAGGGAGCTGTTTTCCCAAGATAGACTAGTTTTCATAAACTGACCAAATGAGCTATGATAATGCATCCAAATTTAAAACACAAAGAATGGAACTACTTTAGAATTTAAAGACCTTTCTAAAAATGTAAAATTTTTGGAAAAATATACTGATTTGCGTTGAAAATTAATGTTTTATGAAAAATAAAGAAAAAATTATAAAAAATTCACAATACCTCTAAAAATTCTGAATTCTTTACTAAAGCTTCTCTGATATGTCTCAAACCTGAAAAAAAAATTTCAGACCAAAACTCCAAGCTGTTTGGGAGATATGATCAAATCATTGAAACTATAAGGTTTTCGTCTCCAAGCAAATCTGCACAAGGGGGTTAGCTCCAAAAATAATCAAAACCAACATGTAAAGGTGGGTTGCCCCACAGTGGGCACCAAAAATGTGTGCTAAAATGTTGACACACTTTTATGAGTCATTATAGTCAAGATTACTCAAGAATGAGGTCTCAAATGGCAACTCATAGCTCTCTATTCATGGAGTGCAAGGGTTTGTGATGGAGGACCTCAGTTTAGACCTAGTTATGCCCATGCAAGTACACTATGAAATGAGAGATTCAAAGAGGAAGAGAAAGAATGCTAGTCTACATGATCACCAAATATGCATGAAAATGAAAATGAAAACTATTCTATATGATAACAATGCATGGAAGGAAACTAATCTATATGATAATATGATAACAATGCATGAAAGAAAACTAATCTATATGATAACAATGCATGAAAGGAAATATGCAAGATTAATCTATGAAAGGAAATATGCATCTAAATTAACATGAATCTACTCTAAATGGATTGCCATGGATGCATGAGAAGAAGAGGAGAAGAAGAAGTTGCATGGTCCAAGCTCAAATGCTCAAACTCTCCTCCAAAATTGCTCTCCAAACCCGCAATATAACAATAGCATAAAAGTGTATATCTTGATTATCCAAATGAGAAGGAGAGGTTTCCTTTTAAAGAGCAATGGGCGGTAGAGATTAAGAGGTAAAAAGAAATGAGCAATGGTGGAGATTAAATCTTGGTTGATCCATGTGCTCATATCTTCAAAGGGAAAAATCAAAGGCTATGATTAAGAGGCAAAAAACCCACCACTCAGGAATATGTGTGAAGAAAAAGGAGCTTTTATTTATTTTTATGTAATTTATTTCCTTTTTCAACACAAAGTGGGATTTAAGTGGGGGGTTTTATTTATTTAATTAACAAAGGGATTTTATTTTAATTAAATAAGATTATTTTATTTAATTAAAAGGGAAATTTTAATTAAATAAGATAATATTATTTAATTAAGAGAGATTTTAATTAAATAAGATAAGATTATTTAATTAAAAATGGATTTTAATTAAATAAGATAAGATTATTTAATTAAAAATGGATTTTAATTAAATAAGATTATTTTATTTAATAAAAATGAGTTATTTTCTTTTAATTAAATAAGATAATTGATGAAATGATCAAACCTTAGGAAATATTGAAATAATTGAATTAATTACGATTTAATCAAGGAAATTGATTTGAATTGAAATAATTGCAAAATAATGATTCAGGAATTTGATAAATTGATTCCATCATTTGATAAATTGAAGAATGGGGGCCCATCGTCTAGGAGACCATTTTAGGATGCATACAACCATGAGAGCCCAATCAATAAAATGGTGCTGAGAGAAAATCACTCGGACTAAAAAGAAATGATGCTAAACAAAGTTTAATGCATCGCTCTCACCTTGGATCCTGTGAAGTAATACCAGGATGTCTAAAATTTTTGGCTTCAAGTCCGTGCCATAGAGTGTCTTAGGTAACTTTCCTTTAGCACTCCTAGCTTTCTAGAACCAGGTTTTCAGGATCTCCTTCCTCCATATCATCTTTTTAGCTCCATATTCAGTGACCGCTCTGTTGTAGTTCATCTCTGAGTACTCAGCTTGTTCTGGGATCCAAAGACAGTTTTGCACAGAATCCCGATCAATGGAGAGTAGAGTTGAGTCATTAGGCAAAATTATTTGCTTGGTATCCAGATTGTAACAGGCTATACATTCAAGGATAAGCTCTTGTGCTTGAACTGCAATGGGAAAGCCAACAACTTCAACTAACCTACTCTCTTTCAACTTCTTAGTAATAGGATGTACCCTCTCTGCGTTCAATCTATTCTGGAAGCTCTACAAGTCGAAGAACCTAAGAGAAGTATCTGAGATTTTGTGCCACTCAGATGTAATACTGTTTAACCTGTCAAACCCCATGAAACTGGTGGCCATGTTTAGATTGACTTAAATCGAGAAGCAAGGTTTATCTCAACAATATGAAAGTATGAAGCTGCTAAGATCAAAGATTATTTCAGGAAAACTAATTAGGAAAATGGTAACTCCTACTTATTGCAGTTCTATGATTTTATAAGCTTCTAACTTTTAATCGTTAATTGTTCACTTCCAGTGCCACACGAGTGAAAGAAGATCAATTAATATAAAAATATATGTTACAAAGTAAACAACTTTATTTGAATTTATTACCTTGCTTCTATAGACCGGAAGAAAACAAATTTTTACTCTGAGTGAGTATATCGGTAACTTTATGAGAGTAGCGGAAAACTATTTTCCTGCTTCTCTTTTGGAGGAGAAGTGCCTTTGGAGTACTCCTTGCTCAAAAATCTGCCAATGGAAATTTTATCCTTTTGCAATGCTATAATGACATGTGACAA
This sequence comes from Thuja plicata, assembly GCA_018584345.1. NCBI lineage: Eukaryota > Viridiplantae > Streptophyta > Pinopsida > Cupressales > Cupressaceae > Thuja > Thuja plicata. The sequence continues at coordinate 535,975 of MU227026.1, forward strand.
ATTTATTATCTTTCCTTTATACTTTAGATCGCATGGGAGATTGAATTTCCTTTAAAAACCTTATGCATAATGATTTAGCAGAAAATGCACCCCACAGGTTGAAACCCGCCTGTTGGAGTAATGGAGAAGCTATTTTCTGCTTTTCCACCTAGAAGCCTTAGATCTATACTTTGCTGCCCAATTGAAACCAATAACTCTAGTTATATCTTAAAACCTCATAAATGTTCCCCACGGTCACCATTTACCTATGTTGATCACTTAAATTGTTCAGGTGAAAAAATTCCTTTGAGAATCTATTTCCCGTTGAGGAGAAGATAATTTCTGATTTTTTGCCAAGCGAATTTTAACTTCAAATCTTGCATCATTTGGTCATTTCTTTCACCTGTAGAGAATCTCCTTGGGTGAAATAGTCATGTTGACTTCAAATCATCTATCTCCAACTTCAACCAACTGCGGATATTTCTTAAGACACACTCTATAGGTGAAAACCCACCGAAGAGAAGGCCAAGACTCAACTTTCCGCCAAGGAGATGCTCAGAAATGATTTCCCGCCAATGGGCCAAAATGAGGTATCAAGGCTAAATATTTCAAATTCACATGAAAAAAATGTTAGACATATTCAAAACATGACCTTTAAATGATTTGGGGGCTTAACCCACCCAATATATATCATAAATTTGACAAATACCCCTCGGCTTACAAGAAGAGAAGTCAATTTAGGAAAACCTAATAAAGGCCTCCTAGCCTAAGGAGAGATATAGACTTATAATCAAATTTGCATAGTGATTTTAAGACCAAGACTAACATACAAAATATCCATTTTTGTCTAAAAATTGGAGAACAAAAATGGGGCAACAAATAGCAACATTAGAAACATACTGCAACTCATAATTCACTTACACAATATCAGACAATATACTAAAAACAATAATTTAAGTAGTTGACATCAATGACAACCAAATAAATATTCATCTGCCATCAAACCTATACCATTCTTCATCAATTCTTGACTTAGAATCATTACATTAGTTATTCTAACAAATTTTAAGAGGTCTAAAGACATTATGGAAGTAGATGAAGAAAACCCTCAAGAAGATCTTGATCCCAAACCTCAGAGGGAGAATCCTATAGAGAATGATAATGAACCATTGAATTCTATTATTGAAACTAGAGATTCAACCATTAATCATAAGTGACCACTCCGCGAAAGGAAAAGAATTGAAGAAGCATAGATTTATGGAGCTTATGAGGGTACTTTTGGGGAGAGGAAGAAACCTAATAGATACTCCAACTATGTTTCTCTTCTGAGTGAACTTATCAAATCTGAACCTTCAAATGTTGAGGAAGCAATTCAAAGGAAAGTATGGAAGGATGTCATGGTTGAAGAATACCAATCCATCATAAAGAATGATGTCTGGGATATTGTGGCAAGACCTAAAGAAAAATTAGTTGTCTCATCTAAATTACTATTCAAAATCAAACATGCAGCTCATGGACGTATTGAAAAACATAAAGCCAGATTTGTTTCCAGAGGATTCTCCCAAAAGGAAGGGATTGATTATGAAGAGACATTTTCCCTAGTTTCTCGATACACCTCTATCAGAGCAGTTATTTCTATTGTTGTATCTAAAGGATGGAAAGTTCACCATATGGATGTAAAGACAACCTTCCTTAATGGGATCATTGAAGAGGAAGTGCACTTGGAAAAACTAGAGGGATTTGTGATTCATGGTAGTACTTCTCATGTTTTCAAGTTAAAGAAGGGTTTATATGGGTTCAAACGGGCTCTTAGGTAGGCAATAATAGACTACCTAAGAGCAATATTATTGTTTCTTTTTTGCTCTTAGGTAGTCTGTTATTGCTTTTTTCCCCCTTGTTTTTTGTGCCTTCTTTCTCACCCCAGCCCTTCCTTTATCTTTTAAGAGAGGCCCAGTCTGCATCTTATTTTACATTTCCTTATTGCTCTCTGCTCTTATATCCTGATGATGGATCACGGAGTGTGATTCAAAATGTTGATGCTAAAAAACATACACAATCTAAGCCATAAATTTAACTCTAAATAGTTTAACCTACTATCATGACAAATACCATATGGTTGATATCCACTAACATATCATGATAGTTCATATCTCTTATCTAATGTTAACTAAGTAGTGTGCAACTACATGAGTTATATTATTGATATATGTCATTGTGGATGTTATGAGATGTAACATCTGTGGATATGCCATGAAATGATATCTTCTTTGGTAGGCCTCATGAGACGTGATTCTATTGCACATACTAGAAAATATATGAGTATGGATAATATCATATGGTTGATATTCTTGAACAACCCATGCTCATGATGATACTGTGAGGTAACATCTATTATGATCGATGTCATTTTCTGACATCTGTGTAGACCATAACCCTCAATGTTACATTGAGAAAATCATCAATATAATAGTGCATTATGTTACATGGATAGAAATCATCCCCCCTAGCTAAGAGGGAGTGTTAATGATTGTAGATTTGATCGAATGATTCCAATCGATGAAATCAAATGTTTGAGTGGCCAATCAGCCTTAAACATTGGATATCTATCCTCCTCTATTATCATGAAGCATTATTAATATTGTTGACAATTATTGAGATGACATATATATTATATATACATAATATATATATATATATTATATATACATAATATATATATATATATATTATACATATACATATATTATATATACATATATACATATTTTCTTTTATTGTGGTCAGTAATATTTGATTTTCATTCATAACAAAGAAGAACAATTACATCTATAGTTCAAAAAACCTACCCTCCAATAGTATGACAATAAACATCTACCAATACTATAATCTAAAGGTAATTATGCCAAACTCTTTTGTGTCCTCCTCATTTGCAATGCATTTAGATATATCCACTCCTAGTCTGGGCACTACCTATTCCAATATCGAGTCCAAACCCATCAAAAGGTCCTCTTCAAAGAGAAATTTCACCACTCATCACACTATTTTAGTAATTTCACCCAGCTCGAGGCCCCATGATACTATCATTGATACAACATCAAGGTTATCCCTGTGTCTTAGTTTATACTCCTGATATTTTGTCCCAAGCACTCCAAGCACTGCATTAATCATCTTTTCATTTTTAATCTTTAGCAACCCTGTAATCCTTTCCTTCCTCACTGGCCTCAAGAAGGATTTCATCTATTGTTTTGAATCCATAATGAAATTTACATCCATTTTTTACCCACTCTGGCTTATAAACCTGCACATATAACATATAATAAACTATATGCTGAATCACAGGTACCTGCATTAGTAACAAAAGGTTGAAAAAAGGCAACTTTGGAATTGTGCCAACTTTCCAAATCTTCACTCAATCTGTTTAATCTTTCAAGACTCATTTATTATTAGCAGTGGTCCTGTCTTATCATAGATATCTCTCCCACTTTCGTTTGTGTGGAAATCTAATGAAATCCTATCATTAATTGAAACATTAATGGGAGGCACGCTTGCATTTTTGACGTTCAAAAATGATACGCCTTGTCACCATTCTCTCCTTTCCACTACTGCTGACTGGGCCAGACAATAAATAAAATAGTGTAGACTCTCTCCTTTATCCTCCATTCTGTAAAAATTGAAAGTATCAATTATGTTCAAAATTTTCCATTCTCAACTCCCCTACTTTGTCAAAAGACACTGCCCATTTGGATAAAATATCTGCATCAGAATTTCCCTCCTAGTTAGCATCCTCTTCAACTTCTTCATCTTCTTCACATAAAAAACACCTCTTTTATCCCCCATTAAGATCCTACCCTTTACTTCTAACCACGCAAAAGCCCCAACTTTTGGGAGACAATCTTTATGCCAACAAAGCTTAAGTGGCCAACCCCTTTCCCCTGTGGGTCTCTCCAAATTTTGATACCCAACTTTAACTAAATACTTGCCATTTTTCATTGCACACCAGATCACCTTATCCTCCCATTTATTTATAAGAATGCTCCTTTTATCAAAAATTCCCTGCATAACTGATTTCTGCCAAGCACTAATATTTAGATTCTCCAAACTCTTCCAACCCCATTCTTGTCTGAGTGGTCCCTGTTTTAACCCCACATAATCACATAAGTATTCCCTCCAACTATGTAAAAATAAATTTCTTAAATCATGATGATTAGGGTTGGATGAAAGCATTGGATAACCATTCCAGGTCTCATCCCAAAATTTGGCTTTTTGTCCATTGCTAATTTTCCAAGAAATATGTTGGGTATTGACTCGTCTACATTTCATTATAAAATTCCATATTGCAAATCCTTTTTGAGGGTTTTGAGTAGTTAAAATTCTATCATTCTCCATATTGTCTAGATATTTAGCCTTGAAAACCTTAACCCATAGTAAGTCAGGATCTTGATAGATACAACAAACTAATCTGGCTCATAGTGCTTCATTCATTAGATTCCAATCCCTTAAATCCACCCCACCTTGTTCCTTGTATTTGCAAATCTTATTCCAGGACACCAAAGACTGTTTATCTTCTTCATTGTTTCCATTCCATAAAAATTTCCTCATTCTATGTTCTACTATGTGTATAACATTTTTGGGAATCTTCAAGCACATCATTGAGAAAACAAGGATAGCAGAGATTACTGATTTTAAAAGTAGAATCCTTCCAGCTGATGTAAGCCATTTAATTATCCATCTTTCCATTCTCTTAAAGTATTTATCTACAAGATCTTTCCATATACTGGCCTTGGACGCCCCACCAAAAAGTGGGATACCTAAGTATTTTTTCGGTAATCTACCAACCCTATTGCCCAAAATTCTACAAAGCTCCCTTTGTTTCCAGAGGTTAGTATTGAAAAAGTAAACTTCTGATTTATGCCAATTTATACACTACCCTAAAACTTTGTTGTAGATATCTAAGGTTGATTTGATTATTTTGGCCTACCTTGGAGATGCTTCTCCAATTAAATTTGTGTCATCAACAAATTGAAGATGTGTAATTGGATCTAAACCACCTGCAATCTTAACCCATTTCCACTGTCCTTCCTATCTTCTGAGGCTGATAAGTCTACCTAGGGCCTCTACCATGATGATGCAGGAGCATCTTGGGTTCTTTGGCACTCCTGATCAACCAAAAATATATTTTCTTTGGTTTAGTAGCTTGTTGGAGGCTACTCGGTGAAGTGCTCAGTAACTTTATTTTCTCGGTCGGTTGAAGACTTTTTTGTTCTCCACTCGGGCTCGATTACTTGTTTTTGTCTTGCTTTACCGACGGGTCTCGGTGGTTGTTTTGTATTTAGTGGGTTTTCACCAACTGGTCTCTATGCTTGGTTGACTTTCTTACTGAGCTGTGTATTTTGATGTTGGATCTTCTGGCCTACTTTTGCATTTAATTTTTCGTAGCATAATTAATGTTGGGATCTATCATTGAGATGTGTGTGGACCTAAATCTGGGTCATTGTTGTTTCCTACATTGGATCTTTAGGATTTGAGCGTCGACCTCTTTGGTGGACTCTTGTATATATTTGGTTTTCTATTCTTATATTTGGGGGATGATATTGGGATATAGAAGATAGTATTAGTAGATTCAGATTGTAGTTCTATGACCTATCATGTATGAATATTATCTTGTAAAGATCTGAATGTATATGGCTGAAACCGGGAAGGCCTTACAGCCTGACATGTAATAACTTTGATGAAATAATATAAAGTTCTAATGTTTCTTCTCTCCCTTTTTGTGTTGTTTCTTCTGAGTTATTCTGTAAGTAGCCTTGGATAGATGGGAGTGCCTTGGGCCCCTTTTGTTTGTCCCTCCTTGCATCAAGTGGTATCAGAGAAAAGGTGAGATCTAGGTTCCTTCTTGTAATCCCTAACACTAGTTGGTTGGTATTGTTGTGGGGTAGCAGATTGCAATCTGACCTACAATTGCAGAGGGTTTCAAGATGTTTCATGGGAGAGGAAATGTAGATCTAGGTCTAGCTGATATGCTAAGATAGATTGTTGCAAGATTGAAAGTTGTTGAGACAACCTAGCACAAAAGGAAGACATCTTGAAATTTTTAGTGATGATGAAGTTGAAGAGGTGCAAGGAGAAGCTGCACCTATACCTATGATGGATCAGGAAGAAGAGAGATTCTTGTGAGCATTGACAAGTTTGAAGTCCACACCTTATTTTAATCCTCTTGAGTTTAGTGGAAAGATAGATTCAGATGAGTTCATAGACTGGATAACCAAGATGGAGAAATAATTTGAGTATGAGAATATATCAAAGGAAAAGAAGGTGAAGATTGAAAGTAAAAATTTCAAAGGTCATGCATCCTTGTGGCGGGAGCATCTGCAATTGGATCGGAAGAAGAAGGATAAAGATAAGATATGGGTATGAGAAAAGATGATAAACAAATTGAAAGGAAAGTTTCTACTTTATGATTACCAGATTAACCTAGTTAGGAGAATAAAAAGTTTGAAATAGAAAGATAGCTCTGTAAAATATTACACACATGAATTTTACATATTAGATATTAGATCTGGACATGCTGAAGATGAAGTGGAAAGAATAACAAGGTATCTGAATGGATTAAGAATTTCTATACAAGATGAGATCATATTGGTAAAGATGGAGAGCATTGAAGAGGCATATCAGTTTTCCCTAAAAGTTGAGTAGAAATTGAAAAAAAAGATATGAACAAAGGCAAAGAGAAAGAGTAGGTAGATTCCCTAGAGGAAGAGGTAGATCTCATGGTGAAAATAGTAGATCTGAACCAGAAAAGACAAATCTAGACACATATCAAGACAAAGGAAATACTGAGTGGAAAGGTGGAAGCTCATTCTGAGGAAGAGGAAACTATTCCCGTGGTGGATATAGAAAAAGAGGGTTCCAAGGAACTTGTTAATATAATTGTGGTGAAGAAGGACATAGATCTTTTGGGTGTACACATGCAAGAAATAAATTCAGTAGTAGAAGAAATTATTTGGTGCAAGAAGAGTCACCAAATGAACCTGAGAAGGAAGGAAATCTAATGATCAGAAGGATACTTTGGAGTGAGAAAGATAAGCAAGATCCTATAAGAAATATTTTGTTCAAGACTAGATGTAGAGTTGCAAACAAAGTTTGGAAGGTAATTGTTGATAGTGGAAGCTCAGAGAATCTGGAATTAGAGGAGATGGTCACCAAGTTATAGTTGGAAAGAATGAAGCACCCAAAGCCCTATTAGATTTAATGGATCAATGATGAGCATACATTAATGGTGAGTGAAAAATATTTTGTGAATCTAAAAATTGGAAAGTATTATGACAAAGTATTGTGTGATATTATGCCTATGGATTGTTGTCATATTTTGTTGGGTAGACCTTGGAAATATGATAGACATGCAATACATGATGGAAGATTGAATAGATATACTATTTGGGTTGATGGAAAGAAACAATTCTTGTTACATTTGATTGAAGAATCTGTTGGTAAAATATTTACATCTATGAAATTTTTTGGATGGAAGGTAGACACTTTGCTAAGGATTTGAAAAGGAATGATATTTGTTATGATTTGATTCCTAACAAATGGAGTGGGAATATAGAAGATAAAGTTCCTGAAGAGTTTGATAAATTTCTAACCAAGTACAAGGAGATAATTTTAGATAATGTACTTGATGGTTTGCCATCGATGAGAGATATTAGTCATTGTATGGATCTAATTCTTGGAGCTAGTTTTCCAAACAAGGCACCACACTGATTGACAAAAAATGAAAATTAGAAACTCAACTGACAAGTTCATGAGTTGTTGAACAAGGTTTTGATCAGAGAAAGTTTGATTCCATGTGCAGTACCAGTGGCATTAGCACCTAAGAAGAATAGAGAATGGGAGATGTGCACTAATTCAAGAGAAATCAACAAGATAACAGTTAAGTATAGATTTCCTATACCAAGGATGGATGATATAATGGATTGTTTGAGTGGAGAAAAATATTTTACCAAAATTGATTTGAAGAGTGGATATCATCATATCAGAATCAGAGAAGGTGATGAATGGAAGACTACTTTCAAGACAAAAGAAGGTTTGTATGAGTGGTTAGTTGTGCCCTTTGGTTTAACTAATGCACCAAGTACATTTATGAGATTGATAAATGAGGTTTTGAATAAATTATGGAATAAATGTGTGATTGTATACTTGGATGATATTCTGATATTTAGTAATACTAGAGAAGAGCATTTTATGCATATAAAACAAGTATTCTAGAGATTGAAAGAGGAAAAGTTGATGATAAATTTGAAAAAGTGTTCCTTCATGAAAGAAGAACTTGTCTATTTAGATTTTGTGATTTCAGGTGATGGTTTGAAGATGTATCTTAAGAAAGTTGAAGCTATACTTAGTTGGCCTCTACTTGAGAATTTTAGTGAGGTTTCAGTGAGGTAAGATCATTTCATGGATTGGCAAGTGTTTACAGAAAATTCATCAAAATTTTTAGTTCTATTTGTAATGCTATGACTGAGACAATGAGGGGAGACAAAAGAGAATTCAAATGGACACATGGAGTTGATAAGAGTTTTGAGACTTTGAAACAAAAGGTTGTTGAATTACCTGTGTTAGCCTTACCTAATTTTAAAAAGGTATTTCAAGTTGAATGTGATGCAAGTGGAAGTGCAATAGGAGATGTGTTGACTCAAGAAGGTAAACCTATTGCTTTCTTTAGTGAGAAGTTGAATGATCTAAAATGAAATATTATGTCTATGATCAAGAATTCTATGCTATTGTTCAAGCTCTGAATAAATGGAGACATTATTTGATGCCAAGTGAATTTGTGCTATATACTGGTCATAATGCTTTACAGTATTTGGGTAGTTAGAATAAGTTGAATCAGAGACATATGAAATGGGTAGAGTATTTTCAGAGTTTCACATTTGTGATAAAGCATAAGAGTGGATTTTCTAACCGAGTTGCTAATGCATTGAGTAGAAGAAGATCTTTGTTGACTGAAATGAGAATTGAGGTTCTTGGTTTTGATGATATGAAACATTTGTATGAAAATGACACTAATTTTTTTGATCAATGGAGAGTGTGCATAGCACCTATTCCAAAACAACTGAATAAGTATGAATAATATTTCATTCAAGAAGATATCTTGTTCAAAGGTATTTAGTTGTGTATATCGAGAGGATAAATGAGAACTAATTTGATCAAGGAAAAACATAGTAGTGGTTTGGTTGGACATTTTTGGTATTGATAAAATATTGAGTTTTCTTAAGGAAAGATATTTTTGGCCTCATTTGTATAAGGATGTTCAAAAATTTGTGAAAAGTTGTGGAGTTTGTCAATTTGCAAAAGGAGTAAGTCAAAATACTGGATTGTGTACACCAATTTTTGTTCCAAAGAAACCTTGGAGTGATATCAGCATAAATTTTGTTCTTGGCTTACTAAGGACAACAAGAGGTAATGATTCCATATTTTTTGTTGTGGATAGATTTTATAAGATGACACATTTCATACCATGTAAGAAAACATCATATGCAATTCATATAGCAGATCTTTTCTTTAAGGAGATTGTCAGATTGCATGGATTACCAAAGAGTATCATATCTGACCGAGACAATAAGTTTGTTAGCTATTTATGGAAAATAGTTTGGAAGAAGATGGACACTGAGTTGAAGTATATTTATACGTTTCATCCATAGACTAATGGAAAAACACAAGTTGTAAACAAATTTTGGGTAACTTGTTGAGATGCTTAGTTGGAGACACACCGAGTAATCAGGATTTGATGTTAACACAAGAAACATTTTCATATAACAATTAAGTGAATAGAAGCACTGGAAGGACACATTTTGAGATTTTTCATGGCACACAACTGAGAGGTATATCAGACTTAAGAGATATTTCTAGAGAAGAGAAGAGAAGTGATGAAGGAGATCAATGTTGCGAGTTTATGGAGACATTGCATGAGGAAGTGAAATGTAAGTTGGAGCAAAGTAATTAGAAATACAAGGATAATGCAGATAGATCAAGAAGACATAAGAATTTTGAAGTTGGTAACTCAGTTATGGTTCATTTGAAGAAAGATAGATTTCCTGTAGGAACAAATGGTAAATTGAAAATGAATAAATTTGGTCCTTGCAAGATATTGAGAAGATTTGACAGTAGAAATGCATATGAAGTAGAATTACCTGATGACATGGATATATCACCTATATTCAATATTTCTAACTTGTATGAATATCATGAACCTGATGAAGAAGTAACACTACCAAATGATTATCCTAAGAAAAAAAGGGAAGAAGTTGAGCAGATTATGAAACATAGAGTTGGCAGAAGTACAAGAGGAAAGAATTACATAGAGTATCTGATAAAATGGAAGAACAGGTCGATTGAGGAATCATCTTGGATTTCTCAATCTGAGTTGGATTCAATTCAGTTTGGATCTGACACATGATTCAGAGAATCATTTATTTTAACCCCAGGTTTCTGATGTAGGAGCATCTTGGGTTCTTTTGCAATCTTGATCAACCAAAAATATGTTTTCTTTAGTTTAGTAGCTTGTTGGAGGCTGCTCGGTGAAGTGCTTGGTAACTACTTTTTCTCAGTCAGTTGAAGACTTGTTTGTTGTCCACTCGAGCTTGGTTACTTGTTTCTGTCTTTCTTTACTGACGAGTCTCAGTGGTTGTTTGGCTACTCGGTGAATTTTCACCGGCTGGTTTCTGTGCTCGGTTAACTTTCTTACTGAGTTGTGTATTTTGACTTTGGATCTTCTAGTCAACTTCTGCATTTCATTTTCCATAGCATAATTAATGTTGGGATATCTCATTAGGATGTGTGTAGACCTAAATCATGGTCATTTTTTTTTCCTATGTTGGATCTTTAGGATTTGAGTTCCGACCTCTTTGATGGACTCTTGTATATATTTGGTTTTTTGTTCTTAGATTTGGGGGATGATATTGGGATATAAAAGATAATATTAGCAGATGCAAATCACAGGTCTATGACCTCACATGTATGAAGATTATCTTGTAAATATATGAATGTATATGGCCAAAACTAGGAAGGCCTTACAACCTGACATGTAATAATTTTGATGAAATAATATAAATTTTTGATGTTTCTTCTCTCCCTTTCTGTGTTTTTTCTTTCAAGTTATTCTGCAAGTAGGCTTGGATAGCTGGGAGTGCCTTGGGCCCCTGTTGTCTGTCCCTCCTTGCATCACATGATGATAAATAGGAATAGTGATAAAGGATCCCCTATCTAATACCTTTATTTGACTCAAAAAATCCCTAAGGTCTACCATTTGCAATAACTAAAAATCTTGGGGTGCTTATGCATCTTACCACCCATTGTACCCATTCCCCACTGAAACCAAAATGTTGTAATACCTTGAGGAGGAAAGAACAATTGAGTTCATCATATGCCTTTCTAATGTCTAGTTTAATCATCATTTTCTCATATTTGGTCATTTTGATAGAATGTATAACCTCATGAACAACAATTATACCTTCATATATTGATCTATTTGGAGAAAAACCACTTTCCTCCATAGAAATCATGGACATTAGAATTTATTTTAATCTATTAGACATTACTTTGGAGATGATCTTAGAGATAGTGTTACAAAGGGAGATGGGTATAAAGTATCCAAAAGAAAACCTTTCTTCCTTCTTTGGAATTAGGGCTTAAAAGGTGTTGTTAAAATCTTTGAACATAAACCCTCCATGTCTATATTCTTCAACCACTTCCTAGACTTCATTTCCTAACATATCCTAGAACTTCTAGTAGAAAATTGCTGGGAATACATCCAACCTTGGAGCTTTCTCACCTCCTAGATAAATAAACAACAAGTTTTATTTCTTCCAGAGAAGTGGGTTTCTTAAGCATATTATTCTGCATTTCAGTAACACAAGCTAGGATCACATTCAAAATTTTCAGATCTGATCTTGGAGCAATAGGGTCTTCCCAAAAAATAGTTTCTAAAATGACTAATTACCTCTTGGTTAATCTTCTGGGTCTTGTAATAAAATTGCTTCACCGTTCTGAATTGAGAAATTTTTTTTATTGGATCTTCTAACTTTAACTTAGTTGTGGAAAAAAAGTAGTTTTTTTGTCCTTTCATTAAGCCAAAGCTCCCTAGAATTTTATCTCCAAAAGGTTTCTTCTCTTTCCAAAACTTCCTCATATAACTTTTTGACTCTCTTTTCCTCTTGGAAATCCATTTCTCCCATTCCCCGTTCAATAACATGGGAGTGCAATGCTTCCAAATCCTTTTCAATATTTAATTTTTCTAATTTTTTTTTCTTAAAGACTTCCCTGTTCCAAACTTTAAGCTATTCTTTTACAAATTGAAATTTTTTTAAGAAAATGAAAGCTTTATTACATTTTTTGGAAGGGGCCTTTGTCCACCATTCTAATATGCGGTCCTTGAAATTTTCATTTCTAAGCGACATATATTTAAATTTGAAAGGAGCTCTATTCGAGGCAGTCTCATCTTGAATCCTCAAACTGATTGGATAATGACCTGAACTAGAGATAGGTAATATTTCAGCATTGTAGGTCCAACTAGTGGTTGCCCAATTTCTTGCTAGGAGGAATCTATCTAGCTTCTCTTCTATATTAAGGAACCCACTCCTTCTATTATTCCAAGTAAACTATCCATATCTTAGGTCTAGATCTATCGATCCATTATTAGTTATAAACTCTGAAAAATATTTCTGACTCAAACCTGTCTAACTTTTCCCTCCTATTTTCTATTTAGGGCTAATGATTACATTAAAATCACCCCTATTATAAAGATATCTTTGGGGTGTTGATTTAATATATCAGAGACTTCTTTCCACAAACCTTTCTTTTGACTAGGGCTATTCGAGCCATAGATGTTAAGGGAATGAAAGCTGGCCAACAACTATTTAGATCTAACTTCAACCCACTACCAAAACCTATTGTGACCCCTCATAGACACTTCCATAGTAGAATCTAACCATAACATAGCAAGCCCCCCTGAAGAACCAACAACTTTAGAGAAACAACCTTTCAATCTAGCAAACCTATTTTGAAAATTAGTCACATCACTTCCACTCAACTTTTTTTCTTGTAGAAAAATAAGATCTGGTTTCACCAGATCAAAACCTCTCTTGATCGGGAGAATATTGTTAGAGGAATTGCATCCCCTAACATTCCATGATAAGATTTTCATGGCTTCTAGGGAGGGGCATATCCCTTCCCCAATCTCAGCAATTTGCACTGGTTTGTTGCCAGCGGAATTTTTAGTGGCGAATATTCGCCTTTTGGCAAATTTTGGGCAATATCTTTTACAGAATTGGTGAATCGCACACATTCTATGTTGGCCCAAATCGCCCAATCTTGATAGGGTACTGGTTAAATATTCATTGGAATAGCCAATAAGATTTTCCATTTGATGAGGTTGACTAATATATTCGCCTTTAACCAATGTGACGTGGTTATTTTAATGGTCTCTTATTCGCCAAGGGTATTAATTATGAATTACATATAAAATCTAAAATAGCCAACCTGTTAATTAATTGTTTTATAGATCATGATCTATTTTGCCAATCGTTAATTATTTATTTATTGACCCCGGACTATTTTTGCCAACCGTTAATTATTTGTTATATTCACCATGTGTTATTTTGTCAACCGTTAATTATTTGTTATATTGAATACGACCTATTTCGCCAACCGTTAATTGATTTTTATATCTACCACGACCATATTTCACCATTTTTTTGTTAATTCCTACATTCAGGTCGACCAATTTTTTCCAAAAGCCTGGGAATTAAAAAAATGGAAATTTGAATCATGGATTGATATAAATTAATATGAAATTTTTTAGTCTTATAGTTTTCGTGTCGCCTTACAAAATTTTGGAGGGCCAAATTTACAAATAGAAATCTTGCAACAGTAAATAGAGGATTCACTTTCAGCATTTCAGAGAATCAGAATTCAGAGGAAGCTAGACCAAGCCACAAGGTAAGCAATTATTTGTTCATATTTCATAGTATTGCTATTAATTTCCTAGTGACTAGTGAGAGGTCAAGATATCGGATAACGGTGACTATCCTGAGTATCATCAAGCTGCTAAAGGGATTGAGATGTCAAGGGAGGTTGAACTTGAGACTCAGACGTCTCACTATGCTCAGGGCAGTGAAGGGATTGGAAAGCTAGACAAGAGTAAGACTCCTGATCGTCAGGGCAGTGAAGGGCAAGGTAAGACTGCCCAGGGAAGTGAAGGGCTTGGGTGGCCATCAAAGTGCCCAAAACTTAAAGATACTACCATAAAGGCTTTCTTTAGAGTTGGCAATGTTTCAGCTCCATCAAATGTTGCAATTGCAAGTGTAAAAGCCATTCACAGTAGCTCACCAGTACCACTACCACAAGCTTGGGTTGTCATTGAGTTAAATGAAAATCAAAATACATCAAATGAGGATAACAATGGTGGCATGACAAAAGATGTTATAAGAGATACGTAGAACCAGTTGGATGAAAATGCTAGCAATGAAGATAATAATGATGTTGGTAGGAAGATAAGAAAAAGGGTAGTAAAAATGGGGTGGGAGTGGGAAATGACAAGAGATTTTAAGGTTGATTGGGTAGCAAAGTACTGGTTCATTGAACCAATCCTAAATGATGATGAACAACCAACAGAATGCAGGTGTAAGATTTGTACCTGGAAAAATAAAAGAGAAGAAGTTGTAGCTAAAGCTTGACACTATAGAAAAGCATATTGGTAAGGTTTATGAAAAATAGATCAGAGACGGACAAGAAATATCAGTAGTGAGATGGAAATCAAAGGAAGAATGTCTTCATGTTAAGTATGCCATGGAATATGAAGAGCATAACAAGAGAATGGAAAAAATTGCTAGTAGTGAAAATGCAATCAAGGTCGGGTTTAAACATGCAGCCAATGAAGCAAACCTGGAAAAGACCATTTAGATGAGTGTTATTTTTCATATTATGTACAGAGGGCATCCTATGAGAGACTTCTTAGAATATGGTAATTTATTATCCTTTTTGAGAGTTCCTCACTATCCTATGTCACATTAGTCAACAAACGTTGGATGGTAAATGAAAAATTGTCTTTCTGAGGCGGAAAAGAAAAATTTATAGGAGAAAGTAAAACAGTCCAGATTCATTTAATTATCCATAGATGAAGTTATTGCAGTAGATAACACTGCTTGGGTCTGTATGCAGGTGTATATAGTAAAAGAACATGTTTTCCAAGCTCATCTACTGTGTGTTCATAAAAAGAGGGGCAATTCAACAGCAGAAAACTTATATTTTGAATTGAAGAATGCTTTGAATGAAGTTGCTTGTATGGATGATTTGACAATTGGCAAGAAGCTAGTGTCTGTTGGAGCTAATGGAGATACAGTAATGCAAGGCCAAAGGAATGGTCTTTGTGCAATATTACAAACTAGTATTGCACCTTACATGCTTGGCATACATTGCATGGCCCATCGAATTAATTTAGCATATAAAATTATAAGCAATTTTCCTACAGTGTCAAAAGTTGAAGATCTAGTTCGCGAGCTACACTCTTACTTCTGCAGAAGTCCAAAATGTTTTGCATAATTTAAGATTTTTTCAGAGGGAGTAACACCAGGAAACAAGCTTCTCAAGGATGTTGAGACCAGATGGATCTCTTTGCATGGACCAGTAGAAAGAGTTCTAATAGAATATCAATCCTTGATTAGACTAATATATGAGCAATGCCTCACAGTAGACAAAGCTCCTGCTTTGTTAAATAAGTTAAGTGATATAGAGACTCTGTTAACTTTAGCCAGTATTCTCCCCATGCTAGATTTAATGAACAAACTTGTTAAGAAAGCCCAAGACAGAACTAGGTATATCCATGAGTATAGCAGTTTACGTAAAATGACATGCATTGCCCTGGATTGTCTGTACTAAGATATGAAAACAATTCAAAGCCCAAATTTTTTTAGGTGGAAGACACTTACAATTTGAATCATGCTGAGAATTTTTTACAATTTAATGCAAAAAATGATTTATGTGTGTTTTTGAAAGGATATGAAATACCAATGCACCAATCTAAGACGGGAAAGTGAGGTAGACTACTTCCAGTTAAAAGGGTTGATTTTGATAGGATTGTTAAATCTATTAGTGATAATTTGAAGTCAATTTACTACCAACTTTCAAGTGAGATTCATGAAATATTCCCTCGAGAAGAAATTATTGAAGCCATGGGTTGTGTGTTTCCTCAATTTTGGAAAAACTTCAGAGATAAACAAAATGATGCACAAATCTTTCATAAAAATATTGATGAATTGATTAGAGAGTTTTCAAAACATGCAGATTGCAATGGACAACCAATTGAAGGAATTTTAGATTCGACTAATCTTAAAAAACAATGTAGACAATTTGCATCATGTATGAAATTACAGATTAAAAACTTGGAGAATCCATTTGAACCTGGTACAATAACCGGGCTTTGGAAAAGGATAGAGCAGAGTGGAGTATTGCATGATTCAATATCAGAATATTTCAAACTTGTTGATTTATGTCAAATAATGATATTGGGGTCGATAGAAGATGAAAGAGTTTTTAGTGCATTGGGGTTTTTGAAATCAAAGATACAAACTAGACAGAAATTTGGAAACTTGCTTGAGGTTGTTTTTAACATAGTACAATGTTAGAGACTTTCCTTATGATAGGGCATTGGCAATTTGGAATTCCATACGTGAAAGACGAGGGCTTTTGAACACTTCAAAACCTGGTGATACTGCTAGTTCTGAGACAAATGATGGATCTTGGTCCCAAACTCATAATGAAGATGAAGATTTTTTTGATTTTGAATACCCAACTAAGAATGAAGAAAAATCTCTTGCTACTAGTCAATTTCAGGAGCTGGATTCCATGTGGGATATAGAATATGTAGACTGCTCACTGAGTGAGTGAAGTGATTTAGAAATTAGAATTAGCATTCAAATTTTGGTTAATACTTAATTGGTATTTATACACTTTATACTTATTACCTTTTAGTTATTACTGTACTTGTTGGACTTGAATATTGAAAATTTGAAATTGACTCATATTACAAGTAATTACTAATAAGTATTGTTCATGATTTTTGTAATTTGAATTCATGATTTTTGTAATGTATAATGTGTTGGTTGTTTTTTATGTTGTGATAATAAGACAACAACCTCTTCTTCTTGTATCCAATTTTAGGAAGTAGCCAAATCCAAATATTACTAAACATCAAGAAAAGGACCAATTGACAAACACTCTGATAATGTTTCTGCACTTTAGGTCTTACTTCATATCAATATGAATCTATGCATTAATTAGAGCATCATTTAATCTGATCCTTGATCAAAAATCTAAAAAAATACACATACACAGATAAATTTTATGCTAATGAATTAGAAAACTCATAAATCACAAGATAAGATGACAGATGAGAGATTGAAACTAGGATCTTTGTATTAAGTATAGAAAATCACATCCAGGATAGTAGCATACAAAATGTATTCAGAAATAACCTCTTCAATAATTTGCAAGAGATCTTTCAACTCTATTTCTATTTATCACACTTAACTAGTACAATGTCTGCTTAATAAGCTTACAATACAAAATTTTCTATCCCTTTCCAATGATCTTGTCAATCCTCTTATAGAGTAGGATTGCAACAAGCTTCAGATCAATTGGAGTGAGGACAAAATACATGACTCATACAAAAGAAAAAAATCAGTGGAAATGATAACCACTTTGTTACAAGATTTTTTAGAATTCTTTGTCTTCTGACTGCTTGGCCTCTTTAATTTCTTTGCTGTCGTTAAGAAGCTACCATATAAAATTGTTGTTGTCACTCAAAAATGGAAAACCACCAATCAATTAAATCTCTTCATTCTTTTCCTCTGGGGCACTTGCTACAAACCTTTCTTTCCATGAAGTAAACACCTCATCAATGGGCCATGCAAAATTGAGGATCTCCTTTATGTTACCATTTATCCTCTCCCAATTTCTCTTTGCTCTCTCAATTTCTTCCCTCCAAAAATTGAAGAATGCTCTAGCTTCTTGAATAGTGTCAATTGTTTCTACAAATACTATTGTACTATCCATATTTACTATGTTGTTTATCCTAATAGCCATCTCGTCACCAAATTCTTCCCTCCATAGTGGCTTTGTCTCTTCAAATGGCCATTCTTTTTAAATATGGCTGGGAATATTTCAAAACATAAATGGGAGTATTCTTTTCTTAGGGCTTGTGCCTTCCTGATTATTACACTCCTCTCAATGTCTAGATTAATTAAATCTTTTAGACATTTATAGGTAGAGGTTAGGAAAATATCCACACCATCATTCCTTTTCTGCTCATCACAAAATGACTTTAGCTCACCCTTTATATCCTTCCATTGTTTCATGAGGGCATCCACCTGGACCTGATCTTTATCATAATAATTTATTATACCTCTTAAATTCTCGCCCTGAGAATAAAAAGTTGTCATATCTAATCTATCAACAAAGTGCACGACAGTGGTCCTTAACTTATCCTCATATAACTGTTTTACAAAATTTTGTCCCTCTCTGAACATGGTGCTTTCTTCATCCCATCTTTTTCTAGCCTTATCTAAGCTTGTTCTTTCTGCTATCAGTTTATTCTTTTCATATTGCAATTTAGCTTCTGAGCTGAAGCCTGAAGGTGAGGGAGAAGGAGGAAACTCTATTATTGGGCTAGAGGAAGAGTGTTGATATGCCTCTACTGCTATAATTCATTGGGGTGAAGCATGGACTGGCAATTGACCCCTTAGATGTGCTATGATTTTGTCCTTCTCCAAATTTGACAATTTTTGTTCATTATACCCCTTCAAAACTGTGCTAAATCTCTCCTCTAGGGTTTTATTTTCATCCTCCAACTTTTGGGCTACTTTCACCCCAAATTCTGCTGATTCTAGAGTGATGTTTTCTTCTTCTACAACCCCTGTATCAGCAACTCTCTTAACTAGCAGATTTCCTGAATGATCAACTTGGTTTTCTTTATCAATTTCCTTATTGCTTCTCTTCTTAATATGCCACATTACTAGTCTAGCATGTTCTTCACTGAATTTTATGCCTTTTGAAGCTTGTTGAGCTTGTGATTCAGTGGCATGCATTGTAGTGGTTTCTTTTCTAATTGCATCAAATACAATTGCATCAGCAATGTCCCATTCAGGAAGTATTAATACAACCTCCTTCTTCACTAGTTCCCTCCCCTTATCTAGAGTTATTTTAGCAAACTTGGCCATCATTTCCTGCTTGATTTTAGTTTCAAGCCCCTCCTTATCCTTGGCAGGGCGTTCTTCCTGCTTCTTCTGAATTTTTTCTTTGAAATCATTTATATGGATTCTCCATAAGAATTGTAAAAAGGCCCTAGACTGAACCAAATTGTCATCAGACAAAAACTTGTCATTGGGTTGCTGTGTAAGTGGGTAAAATTCCTTTCCAGCATATTCTGCCACTGTAAGGTCCAACTCACTAACTTTAGGAGTTGTTGGTGTGCCTTGTAATTCTTCAGAGGTGACAAAAATCTGACCATCATTCCCCATTTGTAGTAGCTACTCTACAACACCTTGATCATCTATATGTAGGGGAGATTGGGATGGAGAATATACATTTGATTCTTTTTGGGCTTCTTCTCCTACCCTATGCCTCTTGGGGCTTGGCAATGTGCTAAAGCTGGCCTCTAGTGGCCTCTTACCCTTTGGATCAGTAGTCTTTTCTACTTTGGGTACCACTGCACTATATCCTTTCCTTTGATATACAACATATTTACCAGGAGGCACCCCTCTAGTAGGAATGAT
>MU227026.1:556530-583055 GCA_018584345.1 Thuja plicata
GGCTCATCTCTTCTTCAAAATAATCTGCCCCTTTAAACAGGAACATGTGCATGAGTAAAGAATACCAAGTGAAAGGCTTGGTGAGCTATGACTTTTGAATACATTTCAAACCTTCATGAATCAAATCGGCCAAATATGGGGCAAAATAAAAAATAATAGCAAGGTGACGATGCAAGATTTGGACCATCATAAACATGAGATGGATTGGCATCTCATTCCCCTCATCTTCCCCAAAGATCTCGCACAAGGCCCTGTAAACTCCTCTGGCCTTGGGATTGAAAAAATCAACCTTAAAAGGTTGTTTTGTGTTAGGACCTACTAACACTAGGTCTCCCACTTTTGCAAAAAACTCTATTAGTGGGCCTCCCAGTCCCCTAAGATAGCTCCTCTGAGCTTGGTATATTTCCCTAAATTCATTAAAATTAAGTTTATCCATAGGGGTGTCTGGTTCATTTAAATTGAACACTTCTCTTATCTCTTCAGCAGTTATGCTAATCATGATGTGCCCTTTACTGTCCAACACTACCCTAGCTATTTCATCATAGTTCTTTGCTATCTGCATGAGTAAATCAACATCCATAAACACCCTGGGTACTACCAATTTACCCACATCAAATTTCCAGACATTACTGTTTGGACCAAAAGTGTTCCTCTGGCCAAAAACAATTCTGAAAAGGGCCAATCCGCTTATGCCCATATTAGCATCCCACAACCATCTCCCATAGTCCTACAATCCCTCTTCAATTCTAACTCGTGTGTCTTTAGGGATTTCTTCCTTAAATGTAGTGTAATCATTAGTTGATCTAGTCAACTGTTGGAGTAAATCATGTTATTAATAACTGAGGGGGGGGGGTGAATCAGTGGCCTCAAAAATTTATCCTTTAAACTTTAATCCACCAATCAATACACCTTATATTATTAAGTCCCTATAAGATGCATGCCTTGAAATACTTTGAAATAATTAATTGTCTGTCGGTTTACCTTGTCTGTCCTTATTCTCCTTGATTACCGATAAGCAGTAAAACTTATTTACCGATGCTCAGTAAATATGCAAAGTATACCAATCAATCCAAAAATGCATTTGTGAAATGTAAAACAATAAAGTAATAAACCATACACACATAACACATGGATTTTAATATGGAAACCCTGTTAAGGGAAAAAACCACTGGGACCGATACCCCAAATTTTCACTCTTCTGAAGTGAGCCCTATTAGGAGCCAACCCTGTTAAAGGTTACAAACACACTGTTAAGTGCGACCTTGTTAGAGGATTTTTATACATAGGTTGTCACTTAGTATCTGGAATCTATGCTACCATCCTTGAATCAGCCTTCTTCTTAGACTGTTAATAGGCTTTATGCTAATCTTACTACCATCCTTGAATCAGCCTCCTTCTTAGACTGTGAATAGGCTTTAGGTAAGACCAATGCTACTATCATGAATCAACCTTTTTGGTAATCTGTTAGGATATACCTCAATTATAGAAGACTGTTAAGTCCTGCTCTGTTAAGAGACTTAATGCTTCAATGGTTAAACTGAAATACAATGACATGTTTCTAATGCAACTTTGAATTGCAGATTTTCAGATCTATTTAAGTACAATACCTCTATGATCAATGTATCAATTCAATTCTTTTGTGCTCCACACTTTTTGCTCTGTGATGTTGTGCTTCTCTGTTTGTCGGTGTCTGCAAAATTCTTTAGCTCTCCCTTAGCTTGATTGATCAGGACTGTATGAAGTTTATCCTTCACCAGTTTTTCTTCAGCATCTTCTTTCTATTCACTCCCCTTCTGTGTTTCTAATTTCTTTTTGGAAATGAATTATGCTTGTCTCTTATATAGACATGATATTCCTTAATTCTTGATTCTTGATTCTTGGCATGAAAAACAATCCATCCAATTTGATTTACGACTTTAACTCCTGATTTATCTCATAGTTATCTTCCTGCCAACTATATAAATCAATTTCTTAACTATGGTCTAATAAAATAAATAAAACAATTAGTTAAGTCTATCCTTAAGCTCTGCCAGCTAGATATTTTGTCATTTTTTGATCTCTCTGTTCTGTCAGTCAATTCTGCAGTTCGTCATCGGTGACAACTGCTAGTTCCATCAGTGTAACTTCAGTTAGCTTTGGGATCTCCGTCCATTGGGAATCATTGGATCTTTCTTGTCGGGCAACACTATCTTCTTCTCGTCGGGCATCACTGTGACTTTATCTCTGTCTTTACTGATGGTGTGCACTCCGTCGGTGTTGTCTATCACTTAGTGAATACTTGACTTTTATGCATTGCTGAAAGCATAACCTCTATTCCATTGATTCTCTGAAGTCTTTGGCATTATGTACATGATCGTACAAATGATATCAAGTTGACATCAATGACAATACACACAATTAACTGGTTCAATGTCTTGCATCATCTTCAACTTAACATTATCAAACATTCAATCAGTTACATGTTCACATACATTTCTCTCCTGATAATCCACCCTTCCCTTGAATTCTCCCCTGGGCGGCATTATGTGATGTAGGGTTTGAAATTTTACCATAGATTATATCTCTAATACTTATCTGTATTTACTGTAATAAGCCCCAATACGTTTGCAAAGGTTTTAAGAAATTTAATCACAGAAATAGAAGAATACTCGTTTAGCAGATGATCTGATAGCTTTGACAACACTTCACTTTGAAAATGTTGCACTTCAGAACTCGCTGATGATGCACAATAATTTTGAATGATGAAATAAAAGCAGACATTTTATGCATTCAATTCATTTCAGACTTTCCAGGCGACACACGTTCGCCATTACTTATGTTGAGTTCAAACTCGTTGTTAGATTTTGACATTTTAAAACATAACCATTGATCTTACTACCTTTCTTTCTCATCCAATGGTTCCAAGAAATTATTTCATAATGTTCATCTAACACAACACCTGGCATCCTGTCGCGTTCCCTCAAAGGATAACTAGCGAGTAGTTTCATCTTAAGGCTTTGTGCCTACCGTTCCATCTTCCTTAACTTACCTGCAGGATATTTTTCTTTATGCTGCAGACGGGCCCCAACATCTAGGACACGCATCACCATGGTGCAATGCCTTGAAGATTAACCATGGGGAAACTTTTCTTTGAGGCTTTACGCCAGCCGTTAGATCTTCAAGATCTGTTTTACTTTTACTTCTTTCAATAATCCACAACTTTAAATCTGGTAGAGACACCCGTCATCACGATGCAATGCCTTGAAGCTTAAAAACTGATCAACTTTATTTCAAGGCAAAGCACCCATCGTTGGATCATCCTTAACTTACCTGGTCTTTAACTAACCACCTTTTGATTAAGCGCGGTCTGTAGCTTGCATAATGGGACACGTGGCGGCATGTCGTGTTCCCTCATTGATTAACTGCCCTTCATCTTGCATTCAAGGCAATACACCCACCGTTAGATCAGATCCAAGATGTCGTTCTTTAACTAGTGCTTGACTTTTCAACTTTATCCCACTGATTGCCAGTGTCATTCTCTCATGTTGTCTTGATGGTCATTATCCTTGCATCTTATCCTTAAGGATTTACGCCCGCCATTGGATTTCATCTAAGATGCTACCTTTTAATTAAATGTTATGTTCAACTTGGCCCCACTTGGACACGTGTCAGCTCCGTGCAATGCCTTGAACCTTAAAGCATGATCAACTTTCTTTTAAGGCTTTGTGTGCATCGTTAGATTCAATCTGATCAATTTAAGCTGGCCTTGTTCCAAAGTTATGCAAACAGTTCATCTAACCTTGTCTCAACTTCGGTACATCTAAATTAGAGGCCTTTGGAACCCTTCCAAATTTACGGTGATGGTCTTCTTAACATCTCCACTATCAATTATCATATAAAGTTACAAAGTACCACACAAAGCCTTTCGTAACCTTTGAACTATTTAATCTTGTGACTGATTAACCTTTCTAAAGTTACGCCAATCTGCCAAATGCTTCATCACAACTTCGAAACCACGAACACTAATGGCCAACAAACACTCACGAAGGTCCGTAACCACTTGATCATTTGATTCATTACTATCGTAGGTTCGGAAGTTCCTGAAGAAAGTGACAAATATTAATCCGACTATTGACAGATGTCACAGTCCATTCCTTGGCGCTTTCCACGTGGCATGCAAATTTATTATTTGTCATACTCATTTACTTAATTTAATAATTCCTAAATTCCTAATAGTAATTTCCTAAAAGCAAATATTAATATAATTATTAATAATATGACATATACATTAGTACTATTACATTCAATTTTAAACAAATTGCAACTGCAATTGCGAATCGCGATCTTGAGCTCTTTACAAAATTACACAGGCACAAAAAATTACAAAATATCTTTGTATTAACTTCCTTCAAAATTTGAAATTTATACATCAATGATCAAGATTCAATGATCATAGTACCAGAGACTTCTAAGTTCTATTAGAAAATTAAAAAATATCATTGTATTAACTTCCTTGAAATTTATACATCAAATTCAATGATCAATAACAATGATAATAGTATGAAAGACTTCTATCAGAAAATTACAAGAGATTAAGCTTAGAAATAGTTATAAGAGAGATAAATGGTAGCCTGGATTCTTTAGTATCAGTCTTGGTTTTCACCAAAGCTGTTTCTACAACAAGTGAACTGCAAAGATAAGATACCCTGTTTGAATTAACTGACCTCCCTCTATTGGCTCTTCATCTAATACCAGACGTAGAACTGTCTCAACTACTTCCATCATCCATGTTAATGTGACAACTACAAGGCTTGAATCTCTCCAATGTTTTCCCACACCACCATTTCCCTCTTTGATGGCCAAGTTATCGCTCTAACTATATCACATTCTTCAAGGCATTTGTTCCACTTGGCATCCGTTATGGCTCAAGATTCAACAAAAAACTTATTCATATCAATCTCCTGCTTGTACAATTCATCCACAACTTCAAAAAAAATTGAAATGTCAGCATCACCAACAAAATAAGAAGCCACCTTGCTAGCATCCAAAATTTGGTTGAAAGAATCAACCCACTCCTGCCAGTCCTTCAACTATCCCTGTGTGTCCACAATATCAGGGATATATCCTTCAGACTCTTCAACAAAAAACTTTAGCTTTGCCTGAATGTTTTTTAACTTGCCATTGAAAAATGCATACAAATCCTTTACTAATACCACCATTTCCTTAACATCAATTATTTTGTCAGGTAACTCCATTTTTTTTCCCATTAGTAAAATTAACCTCTCAAAGAATTGCAAGTGTGGGCCCCAAGTATTAAATAATGGGGTTAGTAAAGAGAAGGCATTAGAACATTGATATTCTGCCCCCTGCAAAGAAATGAATGTGCTATGAATGATTTGAGACTTCCCTTTTAAAACATTTACTCTGTGCAATAGCACCTTCTTTAACGTCTCATTTTCAGCAATTCCAGTATCAACAAGCTGATCAACATCCATTATTATGTTCTCTGTTGCAA
The DNA here is from genome assembly GCA_018584345.1 of Thuja plicata. Taxonomy (NCBI): domain Eukaryota; kingdom Viridiplantae; phylum Streptophyta; class Pinopsida; order Cupressales; family Cupressaceae; genus Thuja; species Thuja plicata. Next base: position 562,025 of record MU227026.1, read on the forward strand.
GTTCTGGAGCTGAGCCCCCCTCAAACTCAGTTTGGACCCCAGCATCATAGCCCTTTGTAACTTCCCTAGACTGTTTTTTAGACTATTTATTTCATCTTTTAGCTCCTTTAGAGTCATATCCAGGACAAAATTCTTCTTCAGTTCCTCTTCAAACTATTTCCAAGTTGACACATAATCTCTCAATGTCCTTGCTAGCATGTTCTCTAAGTCCTCAACCACTACCTTATTCATGGAGGATGCATGATGTAGGAGATTTTCTATCTCTAATCATGTAGTCTCCTGCAACCTCCATATTAATTGGCTACCCTATGTTGTGTCTTGGATGTCAACCAATCTAGGCTTATTAGATTCTGGGGCCACACACCATACTGCTAGTGTCTTACTGTCCATATTGAATCCAAAACCCCTCTATAGTCCATCAGGGCCAAAAGCTTCATAAGCTACAACATTATCTTGCCTCTTGATTTGGTCAATTAAGAATGAGGACTCCAAGTCCCATCCAAGGATCAACAACATGCCACTTCTCTTCACAAGATCTCTTGCCTCTTCCACAATTAATGTTTCACTGTTGGGATCATAGGCCTATAATTTTTTAGTCATTTCAACAGTATTTTACTGTGATTACCCTGGTTTCAAAGACAATGTTAATTCATTCTTCTTAACTCTAAAGAGAAAAATTTTAAACTCATCGGACTTGATGAATTCATCATCATCTATAAACTCTTTAGCTTGGATGACCCTGTCATCCGATCTAGCTGCAGCCAATTCTAAGTCATCTAGGGCCTTTTCTCCCTCTTTAGCCTGAGATGTCAAATTTTTTTGTCTTAAGTCAGCAAAGTATTTCCAATTACCTAGCAGGATTTGTAGTGCCTTTTGCCCTGCCTTTTGTACATTCATCAACTTTTGTTTCTTTGATGGCCCCTGCTCAAATGTGGATGGCTCAGCTTGTTTTGTTTCTACCATAAACACTACATCAGGTTCAACTTCCTCAGGGTTTATTCTGTCCTCCTCCTTCTCCTTAGGGATGTCTAGCAATTTAGACATAATATTTTTGTAATTATCTATACACATGTCAATTCTCGGCATGTATTTGAGAACAGGAAAGAAACAACGAAAGGTAGGGTCTGCCTTTTTCAATTCTTCCTCTACCCTTACAATATTGTTCCATTTAAGGGTTCTCTCCTCACAAATATCTTCATTGAGCACATTTCTAATAACATCCTCATCAGCCATAGGCCAATTTTGAGCCAAATTGTGATTCCTCATTTCTCTCAATGCTCCTCTAATGAAGTCTTCACGGTCATACATCCTTGCTTTAGCACAGGGCAATCTAAATTGTCTCATAAATTCATGGATTTGGTCCACAACATCTTTACCTATAGAGAAATCCCCTATTTGGAACCTCCTTACTAGAAAGGTCCCCTTATGTCTTTTAGGGCCTAAGTGTTCTCTATCCATCATGATAATTTTCCACAGGAATTCTACTATTGCCAATCTTTCTGGGACATATTTTGGCAGTAAGTGTGGAGGTTGAGGGAAAGCATATACTCTTATAACAGAAAAATTATTAAAAAAAAACATATCACCCCAATTGTGGTTAATTTCATTGTCAATTTTAAATGCTAGGGGTCTAAGCAATTTTCTAACTAGTAAAGGAAATCTATTCCTCACAATACCTAACATGTTCATTATTGGATCCACAAAATCACTATAAAAAGCAATGGAATTAGAGAAATGGTGACTTCTATCCCATAACCTAGTCCAGAGCTAAAGTGGAACAGGTCCTCCTGCATTCTTAGTCTCATTGATGAACTCTGGGTTTATGTAGCTAATATTGCAATAGAGGATCAGGTGCATCAACATGGAGTAGTGATTGAACTTGAAGCTTTTCAAATTAGTCTTTGTCATCATCAACTTAGTGTGCATTACATTGATTATGTGCCCCACATAATCAAACTCCTTGTTGGTGTACAGGTCCTGAACATCTGTAGCCATGACATAAATGTCAGGAGTCACTGTCAAACCTCCATCTATTCCAATAACTTTCATTAGACCATAGATGGTATTCTCAAAATAGGTAAAAAAAAGCTCAATATCAATTGAATCTGTAACCTTCTTCGGCAACAACCCTGCCTCTTTAATTTGTCTAGGAATATGCTTCCTCATAACCTTTCCAGTGTAGTAACTATCCTGTCTATGAAACAGGGCTGCCTCTTCTATTAGGTCAATATCCACGCTCATATCTCCCTGAAGCTCGAAAGCTTGAATAAAAGTTGCCTGTCTAACATGCAGAGTATAGACTTGTCCTGCCTGTGGAAAGCTTGTGTCACTGGATTGTATGCTTCAATTAGCACTTTCATGAGGTCTATATCCAAAAATACCTTAGGTACTATCAACTTTCCCAAGTTCCTGTCCCATGGGTTTGAAATAGGAGGGCCTCTCAATCTATTGTTATAGAAATACATGAAGAGCTCATACCCAGTTGTGTTTGGGTAGACAACATCCCTGCAGAATGTATAAGGGTCCCTCCATTCATAAGCGTTAGCTGATTGCAAATTTGAGGATCTGAGAAAAAGTTTCATCCATTCTTTAGCGTATATGTTTGTCCTCTTCTACAACAACATCAAGAGATCCTTGTTCTGCCATTCTTTATGTATACTAAATTCTAAGCAGTAAGCTCCTTTTCCGCACTTAAAGGTTTCAACTCTCTGTTGCTCTTCGACTTTGAAAATTATGGATGCTCTATGAAGCGTGAACTGTATTTAATAACTAATAAGCAACTCACAAGTTCACAACCAGCCACTAGGCCACCTACTCTATTAAAAATTAAATTCTCATCAAGCACACACGCATGAAATTAGTAATTACCTTTTTCATAAAAGTGTCACTATCAACTGTCACTTTCAGCATAGATTTGGGGGCGATTCAAGAGCTAATAATTAGCGTGTTGCTAAAGTTATGCAAATGATACATCTAACAGTTAACCCTAGGTCACAAACGGCCAAGAAACCCTAACGAAGCTCTTCAAACATTTCATTCTTCGACACTTTCCATGTGGCATGCAACTCTCACTTTTCAACACCTTACGAAGTTAGTCGGGACTTTGGAACCCCTAACCATCATAAAAATTAAACCGTTGAGAAGTTACGAAATAGCCAGGCATAACTTCAGAGCCCATCACCATAAAAAAAAACTTAACCATTGAGAAGTTACGAAACAACCAGACGTAACTTCAGAACCCATCACCATCATAATAAATTAACCATTTAGAAGTTACGAAACAACCAGATGTAACTTCGGAACCCATCACCATCATAATAAATTAACCTTTAAGAAGTTACGAAATAGCCAAGTGTAACTTCAGAGCTTGGAGTGGGTTCCAAATTTCAATGTGCCATGTGGGATTTAATTTTAGATTTTAGAAGCGTCAGACTTCTCATTCAGTCAGTGAAGTGAATCATGGATTTGTGATTTAGCATTTTGAATCAGTTAATACATATAGGTATTTATAATTTTATACAAAATCACAGTTCACAGTCACACTCATAGATACTTCAAAGTTCAATTTACACATTTTTCAAATTTTAAAGCTATTGTTCAATTTCATGAATCATGATTCACGTAAAAATAAAAACAGTAACCTGTAACACTATTTGAAAAAGAGTCTTCTAGTTCTAGTTCTCATATGTGTACACTTACAATATTACTATTAAATTCAAAAACTGGTATTAGGAATTTCGGTATACATAATACTAGTAACTGAATCATTGATTGAGATTCATTGAGTAGTGAGTGACTGAAGTTCTAAATAGTTGTGGTTTCCCCAGAAGGAGAAGCGACAAGCTTCCAACCATTTCCAAAAGTTAAAACCAAAATGAAAAGCACATACTACATTCAAATTTCGTATTTACAAATTACAACTACAAGTAACAAAATTTTTAGTTTCACAAAGAAAAAAATATCAGTCGATGTGCAGACCAGCAAATAACTGGATCATCTCCTCATGGAACCCCTCCTATTCGAAGCCATGATCGTCAAAAATGGTGCGCATCTCCGCCTTGTCATGTTCTACTTCAAGTTTGAACATGTCGCTTTGGTATCTAGCGTAAATGGTAGTATGATCCCATGCTACAGACATAAGATGACTGAGGACATCCTACTGAATCTCCTCCTCCATATCCAAATTTGGTTGGATAATAGGTTCTGGCTTATCATTTGATGATCCCTCAGCTACTGGAAGACCCATTCTGAATTTTTGTCTTCCAAGATTCTAAATTTAGAAATTTAGAAAGCACACTGTGTTCTGTAATTTCACTACCGAGGAGTATATAAAGAAAATAATCACCAACTTTCTAGGAACAATAATTTTTGAAGGAATGTTTCACATAAGGTGGCTTTCCACGAAAAAGTAAATTAATGAATATCAATAAACAAAAATTGCAGACATTTGTATCCGCCTTTGTACCCTATGTAACTTGGCTCTGAAGTCAAAAACAAAAATAATGAATGTTGATGAATCACAACTCATTTCTCGTAAAATTATCCTTTTTAAGGTCTAATCAAAATCTTGGCCTGGATTATGTAACTACTCAAGTTATGCAGGCTGCCAGCGTGTGCTCGGAACCACCATATCCTAGCAGCGATTATAAATTTTGAACTGACAATTGGCAGCCACATTAAATTGCGAAGGAATGTTTCACGTAAGGTGACTTGACACCAAAAATAAAAATAATGAATATTTACGAATCACAGCTCATATCTCGTAAAAATTATCCTTTTTAATGTATAATCAAAATCTTGGTGGCAATAAGTCTCATTAATAATTAATTGCAATTTGCAGTTTGAAGTTCAATATTTAAATGCTAAACCTTTAACTCTTTAATCTGCGATCACCTTCATGTTGGTCAAACCCACGTCACCATAGGGACACGTGTCACCACAAGGACACATGTCATTCATACTTAATGACTTGATAGATTTCGATCATCTTGAGACTAAGTCATTAAGTGGGCCATTTGATCCAACAGAATTTGCAAATGCCATAAGAAATACTATTGAGGATGAAGAAGTGATCTCAAGAGAAAATAAAATCAAAGAATTAATGGACCTAGAAAGGCAGGTAAAGAGAAAAGGATTATCCTTTGGGGGGTTCTTCCCTGATTTACCTTATTTAAAGAGGATAGAGGCTATGATTGAATCTCACACTTTCATGTGCAATCAACTAGAGGATGCACTAGTAGTTCCTGAGAAGGGTCAACTAGAGCATTCTGAATCTGAGTATGATGATGACAGTGATGAAGGCTACCCCTTGCCTATTGCCCATTTAGTCAATCAGGCAGTTGAAGAAGAACAAGTAGGAGATAAGAATATTATTGACCTAACAGAGGTCCCAGAAATTTAGGTTACCAATGAACTTCCTCTCAAAAAGCAAAGAGTTGAAATTGGAGAGCCTTCCCAGGCACTAATCTGTATGAGAAAAGAGAAGAAAAAGGATAAAGTCAGTGCTCTTATTCTTGGCAATAGACCATATGATCATCTATTAAGGAAGGAGATTAGAAAATGAAAGAGGTTGCAACAGGATGAAGAGGATAATGTTGAATTACCTCTTAGAACATGCATTGATGAAAGGTTGATTCATCAGCAACAGTTCTTGGATGATGATAACTTCATCAAAACCAAGGAATTTAAGGATTTCCTTAGATGGAATAAATAACAACAAGTTGGCAAACAACTTCAGTTGGATGGAGGAGAGCTAGTAACAGTTGAAGCCTTACAGGCTATACATGATTATGATCTTGAAATAGAGGAAATTTCTCCAAAGGAAGCAAGGAAAGTAGTTAAAGCCAGTGGGATGCTACTTGTTGAAGGCTGGGATTTAGCCTCAGCATTTACAATTGACCAAATAAGAAAGCAACCAGACTTGAAATTATCATCAGAAGTTCAGGTTGGAGAGCTAATCAAAGGATTTGGTTATAACCCAAAGTCCCAGGCTATTGCAATGTGGAGCCTAGCTCCTAAGGATCAGAAGCCAGCCTTATTGAATATTAAAGAGAAAATGGTGGGTAGTCAGATGGTATGGTCTGTCAACAATACCAATGACATGGAGATCTCACAGGTGTTATCACATTTTTCCCAATTGAATGTGGCTAAAACTGAGCAGATATCCCAAAGGTATAACACCTTGATAGAAGAAACCAATGCTATTGTGAAAGATAGGGAGCTGTGTCAGATTAAAATTAATGCTTTAGAGAACACAATCAAAGATTTGACTCAACAATTAATGGAGAAACCTAAGGTTATCCCTGCCTCACCAAAGGAGGTTGCACATGAAGAGGTCCAAACAAAGATATCAGGGGAAAGTGCTGGAATAGAGGAGAAAATCATAGAGCACAATGATATTGTCCTAGGGTCATTAATGAGTATCTTTCAGCATAGGATTGATATTTTAAATGACAAGACTGATATGATTTTGAATGCATATAATAAGCTTCCTATTCTGCATGCTGAGGTGACAAGTTTTATTTCTACTTTGAACCCCTACTTTGGAACATGGTCTAGCAGAACTCAATTATTTGAGAGGTTGGCATCTTTGCAACCACATAGGAATGACCTTCCAGAGATAGTCATAGAGGTTGGTGATGAGATTGAGAAGATAAATGTAACTTTGCCTTTCTTCAAAGGAAAGTTAAATCAAATTGAGGCTAGAATGAATCTCTTTGGATAAGATTTCAACAGATTTATTCCTCCAATCAAGGGAGAAGACAGTCAAATCAAAGCCTTGGAGGCATGGAAAGCAAAATTTAATAGCAAACTGCCTAAGAAAGAGGCATTTATTACTGAAAATGCAAAGTTAGATATGGAATGTTACAATAAAATTTTGGACAAAGCCTTTAAGGCTGAGACTGACGTCAATAAGTTTCTAACAGATGTCAAGAGTATAACAGATACTTGGTGGAACAGGAAAAAATCACAACTTGAGAGCATTAAGAGCTTTAATTGGCCTGTTGAAGATGATGTAGCAACATAGGATATACTGACAAAGCCAAAAAATAAGAAAGTTGCTGCAGAGGACATTGATGTCATTGATGAAGAGTAGAGGAACACTTGGCGCCTGCTCTTTGAGCACAGGGAGGTTAGAAATCTTAAAGAGATTAGTGTAAGTTAGCCTATGTTGGCGGTCACTAAATCTTATTTCAACTATCAGATACTATCCTAAACACACACAGACAAAGGTGCCAAAGATCAGAAGAAGACAAAGAAGCAAATCAGATTTCATTCTTCATTCTTGTCCTTCCACCGCTTGGATCATTCCTGTCTTTCATCTTTTATGCATTTTAGGGTTATGTTTTCTAAACCATCTAAAGCTTGTAGCATCCTTATCTTAAGGATTACAAGATGGTTTAGGCATATAAATAGTTTTCTTCTATCATTTTGTAAAAGGAGTTGGAAGTTGGAAATTGAAAATCAATGAAATATATTACAAGGCAGACTACTAAAATTTGTCTAAGCTTTTGTATTATTTGTCTATCTATATGTATTTGAAGCTTTAAGACATTAATACAAATATTTTCAATCTCTTTTCTACATCTTGGATTGTCTCTTTTCATTACTGTTATTGCTCTTGTATGTTTACTTGTAAGGCACTTAGGCATACTGATCACAAGGTGGTTGTGCAGTCATTTGTAAGCTCCTTCAAGGAAGGATTAATTATTTCAAGTGACCCCAGAGAGCTTAGCAATAGTTTAAGGATTTGATGATATAGTTATAGAGAGAGGATAATTTGTAAGACATCTTATCTTTGTTGCATATGTTTTGTTAATCACCTTACTATGGAGTTTTACCAGATATTGACTCATAGCCCAAGGTTAAGGCGTTGGTTTATAGTTGGCTAAGTAATTGATCATTGTCCAACTATTATTTTAATTTATCAAATCATTCACATTTCAATATACATTCCATTCAAGTAATTGTGTTCAAGGAATACAATTCAGTATACTGATTCCTTTAAGAGAGAGTCAAACTAGTTTATTCTTCCTGAGGTTCACAAGAACTAAAAAATAAACTAGGTTATCCTTCCTGAGGTTCATAAGAACTCAAAAAGAAGAAGCGATAATCCTTATTACCTTACTAATTATGGTTGTCCAAATGCTAGTGTGGATCATTAGGCTCTGTATCAGGATATTCATAGTCTTTTGCATACTCATTTACTTGTTGATCCATTAAAAGACATTTCATCATTTCAGTAAGAATATAATCCACTTAAAAGATACTATAAATCAGTAATCATACATAGGTAATACTTGCCCAAGCCAGTGGATCACAAAAAAGAAGGAGGAGGTAATAGTTTCCCTAGATGTTATCTTATACCCTCATCAATTAGCCTTTGTTTTGCATGAAATAGGAGTCTGCATTCAAGTACACAACTATACTGTCATTTTAAAATTGTTTCTGCAAGAAAAAGAGCTAACAGAGACAACGAAACTAAAATCATGGTTTGTACAAAATGAGAATAATTTTGCACCATCAAACACACAAGCTATAGATGCACCCCTACAAATCACAAGGAAAACAATCATTGAAATTGAAGAGAAAACTCTACATGTAACCCACCCTACTCTTGATCCATTGTAAAAGCAACAATACAGTTCATAAAATCAAGCTCAATTTACTATCCATCTTGCCCCCTTCAGTCAAGTGGTAAACAATGTAAGAAAAAGGTTGAACAAAATGTTGATGATACATGGACTTGTGCAAAGTGCAAAGCTACATTTGCAGATTGCCTTTACAGATACATTCTACAACTAAAGTTGGCAGATCATACAAGAACACTATGGGCTGTTGCCTTTGATGAGCCAGCTACCTACATTCTAGGGATGTTCGCTCATGATTTACACATCCTCCAATTCAACCAAGAGGGAGAATTTGACGCTGACACAATAATCAAATAAAGATTTTTCAAGCAATTCCTCTTCATCATCTCAACTACATACGATTCAAGTGGTTCTCATAGCCGGTTGAAGTCAATAATCACCAAAGTTGGCGTGTTAGATTTCGTTGAAGAAAGTGCTTTCTTGATGGAAAATATTGAAGATCCATGCAATAACAAAAGCACCTAACTATAAATCCATTGTTCATAATGTGTACAACAATATTTGAAAAACTATATATTTGATGAATATTTATATTTAAGTTTGCATCTACTTCAGTCAAGTGTGACATTATAAGTTGTTCATTCTACGTACAAGCATATTTGAAAAACTATATATTTGATGAATAAATATATTTGTGTTAGCATATACTTTAGGCAAGTGTGACATTATAGAATGTATACATTGTTTTTTTCTCCATGAAAATGATGTTTCTATTACTTTCAAACACCTTACTTCTTCATGATTATGTTTATACACTCTTTCAAATTATTTTTTAACAACGCTAACATGGTGCAAATGCTTTCAACTTTGCATTTTTTTCAATCCTCTTAATCTTGCCTAATTCAACAAATATTTCTTACTCTTTGCATTAATATTAAGAATTACTATTTCCTTTGCAGATGACGAGGAATCTTGTCTAGTTACATAAAAAAGTGCTCTCTCAACATTGATAATGAGAATCACTACTTCCTTTGCAGATGACGAGTTCCCCCCCTCAAAATTATCACACTACAGCCTCCACACATGACGAAAAAAAATGAAATGTCGTAAAAGAAATCAAGACTATTATTCTCGCCATAAGGAAGAAATAAAAAATTGTCGCCACATTCAACGCAAACAAAACAAAGAAACCCAGGACACAAATACACAAAATAGTACTAAGACTACAACTATGCATCCAACCCATCTCATACCACAGACGTCTGATGCCCTTATAATAGCTTCTAAGCAATTCCGTAGTAGAATAGATGCATTGTCCGACCTGAAAACATGCACGATATGTAATGAATAATACCATGTAATACACACAAATTCAACAAATAATGGTCTAGTATGTACCAGGTGCTCTCGTAAAAAAGGTCAACATAGATTCTCAATATTTAACAATATGGACCCAGGAAAGCAACCAAATGAGCTAAAGAACCTAACCCAAGTTGAAGAGATGCTCATAACACGCGTAAACCCGATAGTGCAGGTAACCCACACACATGGAGGATAATACAAGTACAGTGGTCGCACAATTAGCTTCCCACAAAATATCAAAACAATAGCAAAATATCTACCACATAAAATTGGAAATTTGGATGTCCTAGTAGTTCGAAGATCTCATTCACAAGGGAACCATTATGATTGTTATGTGAGTAGAAGTCGTGTATGAATTACACTGCAATTTAAGATCAAATATGACCCATATTACAAGGATGTTGAAATTGATGTTGAGTCTTTAACACAACTTCCAGATATAAATATAGATATTTCAAGCATGCTTCATACCATTAATGTCGAACATGAACATATGGTGGAACCAACCACTGAACCTGTGCCTATTGCAGATCAATTTGAGAATGACCTAACATACTCATCATCATTCCTAGCCAGGTTACCAAATAGACATCATGAAATGGATATCATCAAAGAGACCTTGCAACTTACATCTGAACATGACATCCCTACTCCTTGGCCAAAACTTGAAACATCTCCAATAAATGAATGTAATACTGAAGGTCTTTTGGACATGGATTTTCCCACACTCTTTCTGAATGGTGTTGCATTACACTTGCAACCTCGATATAGACAAATTGAGATGCATGAATATATATTGCACCTAATGAGATTTCATGATAATAGATTTGGAAGCCATCCAAGATTTCGCTATTTTGTTTTGAATCTTATGATGCGACACCGTAGCCAAAGAATTTCATCTATTTTTGTGAAGCAAAATGCAAAGGATTGCACACCCACCACCATTGATAGTCTACACCTTCACTTACAACAATTTCCCAACACACAGTTAGGTGAAGAATCGATGGATTTTGGATCTTCATTGAGGGGAACTCGCTCATATTGGAGCAAATGTCATGGTGAAATTTCAAACATGATCAACCAATTAGGATCCCCTACTCTCTTCTTCACATTGAGTGCAACAGATACTAAATGGCCAAATTTACAAAAATCGTTTACAAATGGCATGCCATGCAAACTACATTCTAACAAAGAACACACAAATAACATAATCGATAACCCACATACTACATCCCTTTATTTGCATCAGTGTCTCACAATATTTCATGAAGAAATAATAGACAAGTTCCTATATGCACAAGATTATTGGTATAGATACGAATGGCAACATCGAGGATTGGCACACATACATGGCTTCATTTGGATTCCTAATGCACCAAACATGGACAAACTTGACTGGAAAAACTACACAGCTATAGAGAAAGCAAAGTTATTCTTTGACAAATATGTAAGTGCATGGAATCCTCGTAATCAATCTAAAAGACAAAACACAAGACATCATTCATCATACGAAGATCCTTGCTTGTTGAGTACAATAGAGATATTCTATAGAAATACACTTGATGACGACAAAAACTTAATCAATCACATCCAAAGACACACAAAATGCACTGAAGCAACATGCCTACGTAAATGTGGTCAATCTTTAGAATGTCGATACAAAGCTCCATGGCTTGAATGTGCTAGCTCATCCTTATCCTGTGATGACTCTGGGATAAAAAAATACACCCCAGCACAAAATGATGATATGTTAAATACACATAACCCAGAAATGATATCCATTTGGAGAGCTAATATGGATTGTCAACCAGTTATTTCAAAAGAACTTGTTCCTAAATATATTGCCAAATATGCATCTAAGGCAGAAAGAAAATTAGAAAGCTGTGTAAATATGCTAACACACATATGTCAAAAACAAGCAGCAAAAGATCCAGCACTAATAGTATATCGCAAATTTATGGTTGAGATCATAGCAGATTGTGATATATAGGTGCACAAGAGACATGCCACATGCTACAAAAATTACCCCTGGTTGTTTGCAGCCACTCATTTATGGCTGTAAACGTTGGGAGAAAGATTCTCCATCGCATCCGAAGAAAACCATATGAAAATGCGATGCAGATGCACTATCTATACTTCTACACACAACGACCTACTGAGATGGAACTGGTGACACTAATTGAATTTGCTAGATCCTATTCATTTTCACCAAACTGCAAAGGGTGCAAGTGGAGATCCAGGAAATAAAAGGCAATTATCAATGTCTTTCCTCAATTCTATACTATACCAGATGAGGATTTTGAACAATGTGAAACATTTTTCTGGAGCGAGCTACTTCTATACAAGCATTTCTAAACAATTTCTACGGATATTGATTTAACTAAAGATAGCATTGTTGCAAATTGGAAGCAAATGAACATTCATAAGTACCATGTCTGACATATTGATCGCCTCAATTCTATAGAGGTTAACCATGAAGAGGTCGATGACATTAATAGTGATGAAGGTATACAAAATACACTTCACATGAATGAATGGGAGTTGCTTTCACAAATGGGCCTAGCTTCTAGTGAAAATCTAGATGTCATTGCAATGCTTGGTAGAAGTGACTATGACAGTATGAACACATGGGAGGAATGTGCTATACCTCCAAGTCTGCACAACACTACAAAACATTTTATAAACACAAACAAGGTGTCCCCACATGATGAACAATCCACATTTCAGGTGAATGATCCACCATTCCCACTATCTCCCAAACAACAACTAGCACTTACCATTATCAAAGAACATTATACTAATTTCTATCACAATCAACCCTTGCACATGATCATACAAGGAACAATGGGTACAGGTAAATCTTACCTAATACACTACATCAAACATGCACTTTGGAACCTAGCATAAAAAAGCAACAATCCACTCCTTGTTGTTGCTCCTACAGGAATTGCTGCAATTAACATACATGCCTCAACTATACATACCGCCCTTAAGATTCCAATACGAGAAATGCAACCAATAAAGGGCCAATCACTATTAGTGTTTCAAGAAGACATGAGGCATGTGATATATCTCCTTGTTGATGAGATGAGATTCATAGGACCAAAGTTGCTACTGAAAATGGATACTAGATTGCGTAAAGCTTTCCCCCATAAACAACACTTATGTTTCGGCGGAACATCTATCATTCTTGTGGGTGACTTGGCACAATTACCACCTGTAATGGATAAACCAATCTATGCATCGCACTCAAATGCTAAATTCCTATGGGAACAATTCACTACAGTTGTTACATTAGAAACAATCTTTCGTCAACAGGGTGACACACAAACACAATGTGACTTTTGTCAAATATTATAGAACACGCGTAATGCAGAACCAACAACACGAGATTGGCAATTGCTAATGGGCCGCACAAACAAGTCACTATGTCTTGAAGAACAAAATATATTCAACCAAACAATGTACGTATACGCTACAAATGATTTAGTAAATGTACACAATAGAAAGATGTTGCAACTACTAAATTTACCTGTTGCCCTTTGTATTGCAGTGAACATACACATAAAACCAAAGAATAACAATGATGTTGACCAGCTACCAAAAGAGCTTTTGTTATATAAAGGACAAAGAATAATGTTAACAACAAACCTATGGACTCAAACATGACTTGTCAATGGATCTCTTGGTGAAGTGCTACATATTGTGTACACAATTGGCACTAAACCCCCAGATTTACCACTCTACGTAGTTGTTAGATTCGATAATTACATTGGACCATTGTGGGACCAAATTGATCCAAAAAGTATACCTATTCAACCTGTATCCCTAGGGAACCATAGGCAAATACCCCTTTCCATGGCATGGGCAATCACAATACATAAATACCAGGGACTAACACTCCCCAAAGCAACAATTGATATCAGTAGAATAGAACGACATGGATTGACATTTACATCCATATCAAGAGTTAAAACAATAAATGACCTTCGTATACAACCACCATTCTCCTTCGATCGGTATTCAAGAATGAAAAACAATCCATACACAATTATCAGGAAAAAGGAAGAGTCCCGACTCTAGCAACTATCAATATAATGAGAACAGGTACACAATACCTTTTTACCCTTTGCAATATATGTTTTCCTTATCATGCTACATATACTGTTGCTTATAAAAGATACCTAACTTAATGTTTCAACCTGTAAGAATAAAAAAAGCTGCACAAAAAATCATACATATCCATACACAATTATCAAGAAAGGAAAAGTCCCAACTCCAGCGACTATCAAAATAATGAGAATAGGTCCACAATGCCCTCTTTGCCTTTGCAATTCATTTTTTCCTTAGCGCGCTACATATACTATTGCTTATAAAAGATCACTAACTTGATGTTTCAACCTGTATGAATCAAAAAAGAATGGCGACAAAAAAGAATAGCAACAACAATATGAAGTGTGCTATAAAGAATCATACATATAGTTCCTTTATATGTAAATGCATCAAAGTCTATGGTTTCACAAATGTTACTATCAAAGACAAGCAAAGACATAAATGATCAATGTTATGTAATATGAAAGTGTATCACGTATCCAGTATTTTGTATGTAAATACTTCAAATATTATGTTTTCAAATGTGCTACCAATAACTTACAACTACTCTCCTATCGGCTTACCCCTTGCACCTCCTTCGGGTGCAAGTGCTAGTTTTTATAACACATTTCAAATTCATTTCATGATGAGATAGAGATTACATTTTTGCAGACACACACATTCAATGTGAGAAGAGATATATGTCATCCTTCATAGAATTATTCATTTTCAACCTTCGTTATAGTTCCAAGAGTGGTTCCTCCCCAAAATTGTTAGTCTACATGATAGATCTCAACCTACAGAAGGAAGCACAAAATATTCCTAAGACATAATTGTTTCTACATGAGACAAGACAATAAAATGTGGTTTTACTTGAAATTTTCTCCTGACTTACAATATATTACTTGGATATATCTTCCTATGGGCGTAACCATTGCACCTTGTTGAAGTGCAATTGCTAATATTTAATACAAGGTGTGTTTTCTTATGAAACAGTTATTTACGAAAGCCTTTCTTTATTAAGTAAATAAAAATAATAAAGTGAACTTATGGGATTTCAAGTAATTTTAATCGGCCTGGCTAAAAACATCAACAAACACAAAATTTTATTCATTTTGAATGATTGTTTTTAACATCTTTGGATGTCCATCCTTTGTTTTGTCGTAGATATTTAGTGAGGAGGATCTGCATATAATGTTTAACTCGTGGACATCAAACGATTTTCTTCCTTTCTTCACACCAGTAAACTGTTTTGCTGTTTACAGAGTTTAGGGCATGTTCAAGATCCCTTTTGCACTTACAGTACATCGCTTAATTGTCCATGTTAGTTTAGAGTTTTACCCTTTTTATTTTTTTGCAGGCGGACCAGGAAAATTTCGGGCGAGTATTGAGCTCCTCAGTCGAGATTTGATTTCTCTCGGGTACTAGACTTTCTGAGCTCCTTAACAGTGGTTCAGAAGGCTCTCTCGAAGGTGGCCATTCCATTCCATTAGCAGGGAACAGCTGCTGGTACAATTGGGTAAAAGGCATGATGTGCATACTTTCAGAAAATTGGGCATATTCCGGATTGGCTATATCCCGTGGAATAGAAGTTCCACACAATAATTTGCTAAAATACAATCTGGGTTGCAGACAATTTAATAGGTCTAAATTCGGGAAAATGCCATGGGTTTCTCTGATAGAAACGAGCAAAGCAAGAATCTGCACCATTAAGGTTAATAGCTCAATTCAAGTAGATGGGTTTCAAGCTGAAGAGCATGCAATGTCTGAAATGTCAGGTACATGGGATGAAGAAATGAATCATATTTCTGATGGCGATTCGATAGAGAAGAATGAAGAAGAATGGAGTGCTGATCAACTGGATGCAATTGCTTCACTCTTCCGAAGCCCAACACCCACAAAATCAAGAAGTCAAATGAAAGAGAGGTACCTTCCTCTTCCAATGCCTCATAAAATTAGGCCTACAGGTGTTCCTCAATCTAAGAGAGCATTCAGGTCACCCAATCCTTTGAACAGGGTCTACAAAAACCCACAGTTTCTTATAAACCTTGCTAGAGAAATCAGGTATCTTCCTCCAGGAGAAGAGGTATCAAAAGTCCTAGATAAATGGGATTTTGTCCTTAGAAAGGGTTCACTGTCCTTAACCATTAGGGAGCTTGGGCACATGGGTTTACCACAACGAGCTCTCCAGACATTCTGTTGGGCTCAGAAGTGCCCAAAGCTCTACCCAGATGATAGGGTTCTAGGTTCTACACTGCAGGTTCTTGCTCGAGCCGGTGAACTGAAGACATCCTTTGACTTAAAGATCACCTTGGCTTCATGTAACAGGAATACTCTTGAGGCTATTGCTAGAGGTTTTATTAAATCAGGCCGATGCAGGCAAGCCAGAGAGGTTTTACTGGCTGCAAGGGACTCGTTATTTAAGCTTGATGATGGTATTCATGCCAAGCTTATTGCTCAGGCTTCCAAATCCGTTGGATGGCATAATTTAGCAGGTAAACTCATAGAAGAGCTTGGAATGAGAGATGAGTTGAAATTGGAAATACAGGACTGCACTGCTGTTATGAAGGGTTGTATAAGACTTGGAATGTATGAAGCAGTGGAGAGCCTCTTCTTTTGGTGGAAGGAATCAGGTCATAGACCAAATGTTGTCATGTATACTACCATAATGCATAGTAGATACTGTAGCAGCAAGTTCAGGGAAGCCTTTGCACTTGTTTGGGAAATGGAAGAATCAAATTGTGTGCTTGATCTGCCAGCCTATCGAGTGATAATCCGTTTGTGTGCTGAGCTGGATGACCTGTCAAGAGCTGCAAGATATTTTTCTAAAATGAAAGATGCATCATTTGTGCCCACTCGTGATATTTATACTAATTTAATTGTGCTATACTTCAAATCAGGAAGAGTGGTGAAATGCAGAGAACTTTTGAAGGAAATGGAAAGAATAGGCATCAAACCAAACCTTGAGATCCTTCGACAAAGATTCGGAATCTTGTCTGAAAGTGAGAATCCTTTCGTCCATGTAAAAAATGAAAATCCCGAATCAATGTTTTAAATTCGCCACTTAACTTATATTTAGATTTTTTTGGATTGACAGATTCAAAGAAAATCAACCTTACATATTTAATAATAGGATCGGGCTTGTGTAATATCTTGTCAAAATTTCTCTGTTCAAAGTTGGTAGACTGTGTTTTCTTTTATGATTCTACCACATGTTTTATACAAGCAAATATTACTCTTGCATTTAAAGGGTACAAATCGTGTAAAGAGCACCAAACGTGAAATGAATGCAATTTTTTTGGGTTAGCAAAATTATTTTTTCTTACAACATTCATGTTTCTCGCTTGAGTTACTTGAGTGTATTGTTTAACATTTGACAAATAGGCAATACTTATACAAATTTATAGCTCTACCTCTAGATGAATAAAACAGAAATAGTGATTCAATTCACCTAACTTCCAAAAGTATTATATACCTTTGTTTAACATTTGACAAACAGAGCAATACTTACACAAATTTGTAGCTTAACCTCTAGAATAATAGAACAAAAATAATGATTCAATTAGTTATACCCCCGCCAAGCTATGAGATCACAGCCTCTATGTACGAGATAACGACCTCACTGAAAATCAAATCAAATCGCAGCTCTTAAACTTAAATTTGAGTGGACGAAATAAGAGGGCAGTGATTCATTGTAGGAGGTCGATTAAGTTTAAAACTTCGAATATCATGGAACATTGATTTTTTAAGAAGTCAATTAAAGAATGTATTAAAGAATATCCAGGGCAGCAATTTATTAGAATAAAAGGATATTTGATTAAAATCAAATCAAGATTCCAGGTCAGCAATTAAGATGAATGGTTGTGACTCTTTCAAAAGGCAGAAATGTTGAAGATGTGTCTCTCTCAAATATAAAGATATAAGAGGGAAGAACAAATCATTTGGAGCAGATCATCTGACTATCAATTCAGAAAATCATGTAGAAGCAAAGATATTAGTTTTCCACAATCCCTAAGCATGCAATGATAGTTTCTGGATTTGATTGTGTGAGGTTTTTTATCATCAAAAGCTATGGTAAAAAACTTCACACAATCAAATCCAGAAACTATCATTGCATGTAGAAGCAATCAAAAGAATTCAGATCATGAATTGAAGAATATTTTCTGATTATTAAACAAGTAGATACGGCAGAAATGATTTATTGCCGCCATTTGAGAATTAAAATTTGTTAATCCATCAAGAGGTTCTTAGTTATCAATAATCTAGCAAGTTGCTTGAGAAGTCAGTTTTGAATTTGTGGAAGTATCTTGAAAATAGGAGGGACGAAATCCCTTCCAAGTTCATAAGAGATGAAAGGATGCCCTCCTTTTCATGCTTGTATCAAGTTGAACAACATTTGGAAGTACAGCCAGCCTTTCATGCTCTCGGGCTAGATCAAGGAGGATAGATAGCCTCCAAGGTGGACTGAGAGATGAAAGGGCAGTCCACCTCTCATGCTCTTGGCAAGTCAAGGACGACCAGCCTTGATAATTGCCATTTGCAAGCGTTTCCAAGGAATTCTCAATGTGATTGGCTGCGTGGATTATGTTGTATTGATCTTAATATTAATGATGCTATGATGTATTAATTTGAATATTATCATGACTTATTGATCTTTAATATTTCTAATACGGTTTTTAGAGATTAATATTGCTTGCAGGCGTAGAAATCAGGAATATCCCTAAATTGGGACAGTGCATTTGGTATCAGAGCAGCAATCCTGCCAGCCTATGGGGTAAAAGCTAAAATGACAATCTAATCTTTCTCTGTATCTTCCGATTCTCCATTTCTGTCATTTTCTCCTTTTACAATATCACTTCTTTACAGTTGCACGATTCTTATCCCAAATACTGCCCAATGAACCATTTTCAGCAAATGTCCCACTTATTTTAAATTCAACATCTACAGTAAACTTGCTATAGAAGTTTTCAGTATTTACTGGATTCTAATGAGTTTTTACAATCAACTATAGTTTTTTGCTTTCAAGTCTGCAAACACGTTAAAAAATAACGTTTCTCCACTACCATTGAATGCTCTACCATGTTCATATCAGTTGCAGAACACTTAAGGAAAGTGAAACAAGATAAAAAAACATGCAAAAGAAGCACACAGACAAACTAAAACACATGGTTACATCTAAAGGATCCCTCTAAAGGGAAGAAAGCTCCAAAAGAGTGAGCGTTTGCTCTCATGCCACTATCTTCCAGTTCAATACAAGTGTTTACAATACCTCTAGGGCGAATTATAGCTGCAACAAGGTTACAACAAGCTCCAAACAGTAGTAATATCCCTTGGCACCTTAAAAAACCTCCTTATGAACTTTAAACAGTCAAAACGAATGGAGAATGAAGGATACGGTGAGAGCCAACTCCTCAAATGTGTTTCAGATGTCATTTTATGATCTCCCAACACCTTTCTTGGCACCAAAAAGGCAGCTCAGACATCAAGAAACCAAATTGAATGTCAAAAACCCTTCACATTCAATGCTCTGTCGACACACTGACAAATTCCTCTAACATTAGTACAGTCTCTTCTGCATTGTATCCCACTGATCATTAATGAAGTCATTCCAAGGCCTAAGACAATCTTTATTACTGGTAATGGCATTGCTTGACCCATTGCTTAGCAACTTTGATCTAATTTTTGGATCGTTTACCTAAAAAGACTATTATATAATACTTTCAATATGTAATAATACGGGACATCTTTTAGCCACAGATACCAGAAGCACCATATTTACATGTTTATGTATAGCTTGCACATTTTTTATGTATCAATATTTCGCATATTAATCTCATTTCCTGTCATTTATAGTAAGCGAGTATTGGATTGGAGTTGAATTGCACATTGTCGATAGCCCAATGTGACACATCATCCAACCGAAAAAATGTCCTCTAACTTTAAATGCTGGTTATCTTTTTGAATTACATTATGCTGATTACAACAGACATTTAAATTTTATACCCTTCCATAAACTCGGTATGTACTATTGACTATGAAAAGATGGATTTTATTGGACAAAAGATCATCAAGCAGGTAAAGACCTGAAGTAAACTTAGCACAGTAGGAATTGCTCAAGGTAACAAGTTTATGGAGAATGCCACTTGTTGATTAGAGAAAAATCACCAAATGTGCAATGGCTTCAATTAATGGTATTTTAGCGTGACCAAAGCAATATTGAATGGAAGACCATCAAAAAAGGTGAAAAATCTTCATTTGAACAGCTCTTAATCCCAGTTGCAAAGACATAAAGAAACCATGTCATCTCAGTATTCCAATGGATTGATAATATTACCAATGGTTCAATTGACATATAGGGAGAATAAATAGCTTTGATTGATGGTATTTTAAACAAGCAAATAACTCTAGAGTTTAAGGATATTAAATAAGAGGGCAGTGATTCATGTTAGAAGGAATGCCTGTTAATGTTTGTAGCTTCAGTCGTACGATCATTTAGAATACATATAATACTTAGATATTGATTAATAATAATATATTGTATATATATTATTATTAAATATATATTATGCAAACTTATATTATTCTAATATATGATTGATTAATGAAACATTATAAAATTATAATGAATAGACTTGTCCCATGAAGGGACATGTCTCCTATCCTCTTTCCCAATATAAACGAAAGAGAGATTGTTGCATTTGGAAAACACATACCATATACAATCTAGGCTGTGCTATTACATTTGCAGCGACCTTAAAATCTCAACATGGTATTAGAGCCAGATTGCAAATGTAAGAGAGTAGTTTGTTGATGGTGAATGTGTGACTGCCTCAGAAAATAGAGACTCAGTAAAGGGACCATATCTCACAAATCCACCGTTGGATTATTTTGACTTTTGGATATGTTGGTGACAAACAAATTTTGAAGAATCTCACCGGAGCGATTGGAGAGGTGTAGGGTTCAAAAGTTATAACGGACTGTGTACG
>MU227026.1:593444-616766 GCA_018584345.1 Thuja plicata
ATAATTTATATAAGTGGATTATTATCATATTGTGATATATACATATAATTAATATTATGAGAATATAAATAAATATTCATTATTATTAATATAAGTTGATATTTATTATTATTATGAGACATATAATTATAATTATGTATATTAATAATAATTACTATTTAAATGAATATATAAGTTATATTAATCTTATAGTAACTAATTATTAATAGACATGTCCCTTGAAATGAATAGACATGTCTTCTTGTCTTTGCCTTGTATAAAACCAAGAGATCGATGCATTTGGAAAACATAGAAAGACAAGACAATAATGCCATTACATTTGCAATCGATCCTAAAAATTAACAGGCCCTATTAGAAGATCTGGTTGTATCTGTGAACCGTTGTATCTGGAGCCTAGATGGACAAGCACTTGGTAAGTATTCTAAGGAAAATGCTTAGGTAACTTGACCCCAGTGCATTGCCACTAATAACTTTGGTAAATGTTATTGTTTCGAGTTGAATTGTATTTGCTTGGGTCATGATTCTTTCTATTGATATATTAACACACTTACATGTGTCTTGTAGGTGTTGCATTCTCCAAGCATGTTGTCCATATATATTCTTATCATGGGACAAATGATTTAAGGCAGCATCTAGAGGTTTGTTTGCATGCATAAAAGACTTATATACAGCTTGTGGGTTTCCAATATCGTTAGTATTTATCCACTTTCGTGAAATCCCTGCAGATTGACGCACATGTTGGAGGTGTGAATGATATTGCATTTTCTCACCCTGGCAAGCAGCTGTGCATTATAATATGCGGGGATGACAAAATTATTAAGGTAATCTAATCTGTCAGACATATCAACTCAACTAATTTTTGCCATTCAGTTTATGTGAGACCAGAATTAAAACCACTTTCTCTATGCTGTAGGTATGGGACACAGTAGCTGGTCGAAAACAATATACATTTGAAGGCCATGAAGCACCTGTATATTCAGTTTGTCCTCACCATAAAGAATATCCAGGTACTTATTTTCTGAAAACCTGATTGTTATATTGACATGACAATAGAATGCTTAAGAATTTCTGTGCTGCTCTTTGCTGTGGTGTTTGATTCCTACCAATGTTGAGTCAATGACCATGGTTGTGTGGAAGGTAGATTGATTGTAATTCTTTTGTTTGTATACAGTTCATTCTTTCTACAGCCATTGATGGAAAGATCAAAGCTTGGCTGTACGATCTTTTGGGATCTAGGGTTGATTATGGTGCCCCTGGGCAACGGTGCACTACAATGGCTTACAATGCTGATGGAGCACGTTAATAAAGCTTTTTGTTTTTAGATTTTTAAAATTATCTATTCTTGTTGAATGTTGATGATAATGTATCAAAAAATTCATTCAATTTTACTTTCTGTTAGGCTTTTCTCTTGTGGAACAAGTAAAGAAGGTGAATCATTCCTGGTTGAATGGAATGAAAGTGAAGGAGCAATTAAGAGAACTTATTCTGCTTTCCAGAACCGTTCCTTGGGTGTTGTACAATTCAATACAACAAAGAATTGGTTTTTGGCAGCTGGAGATGAATTTCTAATTAAGTTCTGGGACATGGATAACACTAATATACTGACAACTACAGAGGCCAAGGGAGGTTTACCAGTAAGCGTACGGGCACAAAAGATTCAGCTGAGCTCAGTTCCGTTAGGCCTAGGCCCTGTTCTGATAAATGAAATGGATTCATAGCCGCTAGACCCAACTATTCCTCTTTTCCGATTTCAGGCGTTCTCAGTGCGAAGAATGCTGATGTCGCCGCTTCTTCTCCTTGAGCTTTCTTATTTGCTTTCTATCATCCTGACGTCCATGACCACAAAATTTGAATGCTACTATAGAATGGAAATTGATGCTGATATCTTTTGAACTCATAAATTTGTGTTTCTTCGAGTAAAATTCATTAACTACAAAATCAAAATCACATGAAGAAAAATAAATTATACGGTTCTGTTTCATTAAAAAAAAGCATAAAGAAAATAAGGACAGGTGTGGAAGGGAGTCCAAACTCAAAGATAGATCTGAAACAATCTTCAATGAATGGAATAGAATTAGAACATAAAGCGAGGTTAAAAGCTACTTGATAACTCAGTTCCATGCAAGCAAGCATGCAGACAACAAGAATTTGACCAGAGATATAATTGCACCAGCTGTTGCTAGAATGAATGCTAAGCTCTGATTGCACAATATGGATCAACATTAGAAGATATGGAATGGAAGATGAAAAATTTGGGACAGGTGATTGAGGAGAAGTAGAAGATTGCAGCTTCCTACCTGTAGACCAACATGGATATAGAATAAAACTTCAAGTTTTCTTGCGGAGCCCTGCTGTTTGGCAGCACTGGACATCCGAATCACTATTATGGCTATAGGCATTAGAAATCCCACTGATGCCCACAGGAGGAATCCATGTGCTTGCTCATATATCAGCGATTTCTGCATTAAGGGTCTTACATGTTACAAAGCAAATTATATAGGAAGATAACAGATTGACAAGGGTTGAAAAATTGCAGTATGGAATGTCAAAGATCTATTCCAAATGCTGTACTTTTGAAACCAGATAGCCAGTTTCCATGTGTATGTGTGTGAACCACAATGTATATGGATATTACCTTTACAACAAAATGCTGCTGCCCATAATCCGTATATTGAACTGACTTATCCAGAGCTGTTACGCTTATAAAAAGACTTGCACCTATGAAAGTGAAGAAACATTGCATTCCCCCCATAGTAGTGAAGCATGCTAACTGTGGATTGTGTTATCCCAGGAGGAAATATCAGCATGAAGACACAGTCCAAAACTAATCGCAATATGTATGCAATGGAGCTAACCCCCCCTCTGCTCTGTACAGCAACACAAAATACAGATACAATATCAATCATCCATCAAGGAAATGCTTAAAAATTATGGAATTTGTTTTCATTGAAAACACAACACTCCTTGAGGCTTAACTAGACATGAACATATCACAACTAAACAGTATGATATTAAAAATTTAAAAGCTAAAAATTAACTCAAGGGTGCATTTCAGAGGTTGAGCATTTTTGGGTGAAAAAACAGTCCCATGACAGTTAGCCTGACATAAACATAGGTGCAAAACAAATAAAAATAAATACAAAATCAAAGGCGAAGGGCAGACTTATTTCCCTCCAATGTGAACGGCTATTGCCAATGCACCTCTTCTCTCAGCAAAAGAAAATTAAAAGGACTAGCTCTTCTCATGTGAAATTCTAGACCGGCCTACAAAGGATCAAATTTGAAGGTTGAGGTCTCTCTTGGAAAATCCTCTCAAAAACCAATCAAGCCACTTCCAAAATCGTTTTTTTTACAAATTTCATGCACTGTATCACCTACCAAAGCCACCCAAGTTCTCATATTAAATCCATGCCTTAAAACAACTCGAAGGCATGGCAGTCCCTGAGAACAACTTTTCATAATGCATATGAAATATCACAGATATTTCAAGCCCAATCCACAGCAACCAACAAAAGCTTGCATGATGATGGTGATTGTTGCCATGTTCTGGTATAATTATATAAGCAATGTGACCCCTGTTTGGACATTTGGTAATACATGATCAATTCACATTACAAGGCATTACCAGTATGAATTATTTTAACAATCACATTTCCCTCACGCTTACAGGGTGGAAAAGATGAACTCTTCCAGCGCTGAACGTGAAACAAGTAGTCGACTATTCGAACTTGCGCAACAAGAAAGTTGAAGAAGAAGCTGAGAATACTATGCCTGTCACAGGCTCTTATACAGTTATACCCTTTCTGACATGTACACTGTTAGACGAAAGAGACATACTTCGTCGTTTATAAGTCTTGTTTCCTCTATTGTAATTTTGATGTTTCATTTGTTGGCGTGAAAAAGATGCTACCAATTACAATTTTTCCTTCAATTCATTACAAACAAATGCTATACCTTTTACTTAACTTGTAAAATATTTAATATAAATTGCTATCGGCGTAACCCTTGCACCTTGTAAGCGCAAGTGCTAGTGTGTAAATGAATCTGTGCTATTCGTCATTGAAGATTCTCTTAACATTTCATATCAATATTCTTTCTATTTCCTTCATCCCCATAGATGGTAAACCAACTTTTAGAGTCATAGCAATTCCTATTTACGGGACTTAATTTTACAAAGTTCTTGTTTTGGTATAAGGTAGGGCTCTATTTAACATCATCCTAAGTAATGCATCTATTTAGTTAAAAGAATTGGTGCCCATTACCCAGAATTGGTTCTAAATGATGTACAACATCTCCATTATGATCAAGGTTTTGCTTACTCCTAAGCTAAATCATCAATTGGATTCAGCACTTCGATTTTTCAACATGCATGCCCTGGTGCACTTTTGCTGCCCTGTCTAATCTTGGGAATATTGTCAAGACATTAACAACAATAACTATGTACCAGAATTGCATATTACAATGTTTCATTCAGCAATGCAAAAAGCACTAATGAGTTTTAAATAGAATCAATTAAACACAAGATAAAGGATTGCCCTTTGTCATTTGAGTTAGATTTCGTAAGGTATCTGAAACACTCTTTCATTTTTGCATAGGATACATAGTTGTCTCTGTGCAACTTTTGTAAGATATTCCAAATCCTTATGTTCTGCAGCAGACACTGATCCAGCCTTTTGCTAGGGACCCATCCCCACAAGTTTGAAGTTATGAGATCCACCCTAATGAGCTTTCTCTGCATCTTTTTAAGTCATTCGTTTCCTGCACCTGGCACATGTATATTCCATGTTGTTTGACATTTTGCACATATTATATTAAGTTCAAAGGCCACAAAAATTAGTAGATGTTGTGCCCATATGACATTAACTCCCAAGGCCACAGATTTAGTAGATCTATTCAAGTTCATTCCCAAACGCTTCCTGCATCGTACTTTTTAACAGGAAAACACAGTTGGCATTGGCTGCATTAGAATTACATATAGTTCAGAAATCTGATAAGCACATGCTTGTACAATTTCCAACTACTCAATTTCATTTTCAAGTACTAGTTGTTATTTTAATTTTGAAATTTAACTCAGTACCAAGGCTAGAAAGTTCACCAAAACGATACATGAATACATAAAATCTTCAATACAAAATTCTAAACTGCAGACAATAATTTCAACAGATGCATGTTTACCATGTCAATGATAACACATATTTAATCCTACTTTTTATAACTTACACTATTGTTGTGCCTGTTTCCCGTTTTAACCTTTTTTCCACTAGTACTCAAGAGTCAAGTGCATTCTACTAGAGGCAAACAATGAATGTCTAAAAACAACAAAACCACCATAAACTTGAATGCCATTTAAAACATAAAGGATTAATATCATAAAATATTCATTGTTCAAGCTTTAAGTTCACTGTTTAATATTCAAATGATAATATCAAGTTCAACTATTAGTTTTGATCATCAAAAGTATTTTATAAATTGCCATCATCATTAACAAGATGATGTAGGAACAATAGATTAACCACAAGTGGTGCTAGTGCCATTGTCTTTTGCACTAGAAGTGTGCTAGCTTTCTTATTTGTCAATTTTGCAATATGTTGAGAAGTGGAAACATCCAAGTCGGCATGTGCTGGCTTTACATTCCACAACTTCGTATCCTCTTCCCTGAAGTCATGGTTTTTGTGTGAAATGAGACACAAGTTATAATGCGTTGAAGCCTTGTTTCACAAGGATGCATCCCCACCCTAGTTCCTTACCACGTGTCTACATTCAAATGAGAATGGGATTAAGGAATGCAGTGGGGATATCCCCAAGCTATGCCCCTAGAAGGGGACACTCATCGGGATATTCCTACTATGGGCCCCCAGATATAGTGATGCCAAGGTGCCAAGAGTGACATTTAACACTATTGTTTACAAACCACGAAATGAGAGCACAATAGTTTAAAATGGGCCAATCCCTTAACCCATTTGTGTAATATACAAAAAGTGATTCCTTGAACTTTTAATATTACATTAATTGAGCTTGGAAAAATGCTAATTTATAGGAAGTTGAAGTACATAATCAACCAACTACATTTGGAATTGTATATAGCAAGAAATAAAGAACCTAGAGCTAGTCAAGATGCTTGCATGACACATGGGTGTTTGTGCAATTTGTAGTCATCCTTATTTATGATTGTTACAACTTAAGACATTTGTAAAATTACTTTAATCTCCAATAATCACACTCAATTATATAGATGATGAAAAAAGTACACAACAACAAGTCTAGTTATGGAAGGAAAGAAAATGAAACTCATTTAAACTTAAATTCAATGAAAACCAAAAAGATGGGAAAGAGTTTGTAAACCCTGATTTTATGGAAGGCTCTAGATGACAACCTATAAGCTAAGAAGAGGAGAAATCTTAGAGTTTCTTAGGAACTTCTCATAAATGGTCAAGCCCCTATTTTGGCCTTTCAACCTCTATAGATAGCCAAGATGATGAATTAAGAAAAATAGTGTGTGCTCCTATCCTAGATGTGTCTACGAAGTTAAGAGTATTGACAATGCTGTGAAGTAAAATTAATGAGCATAATGAAAATGAAAGCAAGGACATGGAGATCCCAAGTTGCCAAGTGCAAAACAAAAAGGATTCAACAATAACAAAACAAAAAGCGAGAAGATAAGAACAAAGTAAACAATAACATTGTCATATTACAAGCTTGAAGAAGCCAATAGAGACAAAGTTGTGGAATATTATAAACACATTAAAGGAGAATGTTGTAACAATGTTGGTGTGCTCACATGAGAAAAATTGATGCCAAGAAGCACTACAAGAAGTTATAAATTTTTAGGAAAGAGATTGAGAGTACAAAGCATTGATAGATTGACTAAGAGAGTTGTGTTCCATTCAAAATGAGACAGAGGGAAAGATGGGATCTGAAGAGTCATTTGTATTCATCTAGAGAAATTACCATTAACTTGGTGTTGGTAAACACATTTGTCACTGCCATTGTTTCTCCAAAATTGACCCTATTTGCCTAAAGAGCAGTTACAATTGTTCCAACCAACAATGGGAGAGATGCTTATGAAATAATAATCTTCCTTTGCGTTTGAGAGGGGCAACTCCCTCATATGATGAGTTTTTTTTAGGATATTGTGTGTTTTTAACCTAAAAGTACAAAATGATAATCCTTAAAAGATCATATGTTGTCATTAGTATTCAAGCAGACAATTTTGGTCGGTCAACATTCACCGAGTGTCAGCATTCACCGAGCGCAACATTCACCGAGCACAGCGGTCATTGACATGTTTTGATCACTAAGAACAAAATAACAACCGAGCAGTATATCAACCGAGACAGAGATATAACCGAGCACCAGTCTAACTGAGAGACACTTTTAACACCGAGAAAAGCAGATCTGAGCCACACGTCAGCTAAAGCACTTTAGTCTTTAAATTAGCTTTTTGCTTAGCTGGACAACCGTTTCTTGAGGATCAAGAAAAGCGTAATTGATGGATTTAATCAGCTTAATTGATTGTATTCATGCAAACTAGGAGATCAATGTCAAGTTATAAACCTTTGATCTTAGAGTTAATTCTAGAAAAGCGTGAAACCTAATTAGGTCAATACATTGTATATATAGATGTGTAATCAATCGAGAACATGATGATTGTAGCCACACAAAGACATCTAAGGATCAGACATAGAGTTTCATGCAGAAGAACATATAAAACAGAATTCAGTTATGAAGAACTAGATTCAAGGCTACCGAGCAGAACAAAGGTATTATCCATCACAATAGGTGATACATATATTTTGTGCACTTAATGGATCTGTAATTAGCAATTCAAGATTGCAAGCTATCAGGTCATAAGTATTTTTGTCTACTCTAACAATTGTAGCAAATAGAAGAAATCTGTTAAGAAGGTGAACTTAACAATCTTATTGTAAATATCTTAACCGAGTGCACACATACATTGTGTTGTTAAAATCTCTTAACTGAGTAGACTTAACAAGTCTAATATGTTACTCCTAACAGGGTAAGATCATCAGAAGTGATCACAACTTGTAGCCTTAACCGACCCCTTCCATTCTGCAGATAGTGAAGCTTTGTGTGTTTCATCCCCACCGGGGTATTTACCTTCTAACAGGGGTTTTCTGCGTTATCAATTCTTGTGTCATGTGTAAATGAGTTTCATGAATGTTTCTATGTTTGTTTACATGCATTTACATTTATGCTATGATATTACATGCATGAGGTAGTAAAACAACAATGGTCGGTGATGCAAGAAAATATTACTAAGGTTAATTGATAAAAAGTTTCAAGGGTTCTGATTCACCCTTTCCCTCTCAGTACACACCCTTACATTATTCCAACAATTGGTATTAGATCTAGATCTATTATTTGGAAAAGTTTAAATCACTTGAGAGAAAAAATCATACAATGGAAAGGTATAAGCTTGACAAAAATATTGAGAACCAGAAGTTGCAGATACAGATTTTCTTTGAGCAATACAAAGAAGCAAGAATCAAAATGAAAGAGTTATTGGATGAAAGAAAAGTCATGGCATCTCACTACAATGAAACTGACTATTAGGAATAAGAGATACCTGATTTATTTAATTCATCTGGATCTGGATATGGAACTGGTAATACATCTAACACATCTGAAGGAAGCATTACAAGTCTCAATGAAATCAATCAACATCTGACAGAACAAGTGAAGGTACTGCAGGTTGGTCAAGAGACACAAATGGTAAGAATGATTGATGTTATGAATAATGTAAGACAAGCTGAACAAGAAAGACCTTTGGCTATTGATGACAGGAGAAAGATTACTGAGAAATTGCAAGAGAAAGAATCTAAGATACAGAGACTTACTGAACATCACATTGAGATCCCCAATCAAATAGTTCTTATGAGTCATGAGGCCAACCAAGTGAACATAGAACTTAATGGAAAATTGGAAGTTATTGGTGAACTAAAAGAAGAAAATGAGAAACTGAAGCATGAAGCAAAGATTCAGCAACAACATAATGATATGATCATAAAAGCTGAAGATAATACAAAAAGAATGGATGAATTTATGAACGAACAAAGAAGACTCAACAACAATACCGGTTTAGGGTATACCGAGCATGGAGAATCATCATACCGAGCTGATCAAAGAGATGTCTACACAAATCCAAGATCAAAGAAGCGTTCATGTAATAATTGTGGAAAACTAGGCCACACATCAAATGTTTGCAAGAGCAAGGCTAAAGGTATTCATAAATCTACTTCTACATTCATAGGTAATTGTTATAACTATAACAAGCATGGACACAAAGCACATGAATGCAGATCTAAGGTGAACAAAGCAAAGAAGGAATCCTACATGGAAAAATATTGTCCTACTTGCAAAATGCATGGCCACACATCTCATGAATGTAGGAAAAAGAAAAGGCAAGTATGGAAACCTAAAGAGCAAGAAAATGCTTATAAACCGAGAAGAGTGGGTAACTCATATGTTTGGGATTACAAGACTTGGGTAAATTGCATAGCATGTGGTAGATATGGACATATAGCTGCAAACTGTATGAGGAAATGGATGAGAAGATCTAGAAACTGGACTAACTCTGGAATGACATGCTTACACTATCATAAGGTCAGTCACTTAAGCAAGGGCTGCAGAGACTGAGTGACAGAGTCAAGCACTTTTGCAAATGGAAACACTATTGAAGACATTAGGAGAATGAGAAATCAAATGTGGAGGAGAGCTTCAAACAATGATAATGCTGGACCAAGCAATACAGTTGGTGACACCTCATCTAATGGATTAGGTGATTCCACCACCCCCACCTAAGAAATACAAATAAGTAAGGAACTGCACTCTACAAAGCTATATTTTACATCAGTTCCAACATTTATTGATAATATGCTAAATTAGCATGAATGAAGATGCATTATAGTATTACTTGTTATGATTGTGTGAATCAAGTTTCGTCGGTCAATGTAATCCAAGCATAAACTGCAGGTCGGTAAACATATGAAAGACAACCGAGTTGACACTATACACCGAGCATTATTAGTAAACATGCAGGAGACAACCGAGTTGACACCTTGTACCGAGTATTGAATACTCACCTAGCTGAAGTCTTTGGTGTGTTAACCGAGCGTCTACGCTTTGTCAACCAAGTGGCAGGTGAAGCATTTAATGCATCACTTAGGTTATATTTTTCTATAGAAGGGAAAACGAAAGCTCATTCGTTCACTCAACATTTACGAGTAGATTGTAGAGTGAAAAGAGCGATTCACAACCATCATATTGCAAAGTAATTAACAACAATTCTAAAGCAACTCCAACAGATTTCAAGCACTCACTGCGATCATCTAGTAAGTACCAAGAATTATCGAGCTCATAGTTCATTTGCAAAGAAGCCCTAATTTTACGATCAATGACATCCACTTCCTGAACCTCGAAGATCCAAATGGTTAAGGATAAAAAGGTCGCTCTTATCAAGAACTCGACCTGTGAAGAACCAAACTACAAGTTCTGTCCTGAGGTTGCTTCACAACCCGACGACAAGGGAGCATTCTCAAGTATCCCACCTAGGGTTTTGCTGGTCAAAGACATCCGAGCATACACTCACTGCAAGGTTGTAGAGATCAGAGACATAGAGCTTGAAGAAGCTTATAAGAAGCTATGCACTAACGGAAACTTGAAAGATGAGTACAAACACATCGAAGTGAAAGGGTTAACAAATGCCCTACTGTTCCCGAAGGAATTCAAGTCCAAATGGATTCGTATTGTGCTTAGCTGAGTACATGACGGTAAAATGTGGTTGGATGAACCTAAGGCAATCACAAAGGGCGTGATTCATGCAGTCACCGAATACCCAATCACC
Source organism: Thuja plicata (assembly GCA_018584345.1). Taxonomy (NCBI): domain Eukaryota; kingdom Viridiplantae; phylum Streptophyta; class Pinopsida; order Cupressales; family Cupressaceae; genus Thuja; species Thuja plicata. The sequence continues at coordinate 604,309 of MU227026.1, forward strand.
ATCAAGACAAAATCCCTAAGGCACCCTTCACGCCCTGAGATTGAAAAGTTAACAGGAGCCGAATGGGACGATAGAGGTCTGAAAGTGAACTCAATCACCGACCCTGAATTGAAGTTCGGTGCATATGTGGTTGGATACAAGATATTTCAGGCAAGCAGAATGAACATCATTGCTTGTGGAACTATTGACACAACATACAAAATTGTGAAGAAAGGAGTGCAACTAGATCTAGCAGAGTTGCTGCTAAAACAACTGGAAGAAAACATGAGAACCATTAGATCAGCCAGATCTAATACATGCAAGTTCGTCTCTCTATTGGTTTGCACATTCTTTTACTTTCAGAACTTCTTTCCCTCATTCGGTGATGTCACTTGGGACACAAACCGACAAATCACTGCACAAATTAGTGATTTCATTAAGTCACTAGGAGATAACTTCATACCTTTAATGGATGGAATTGCCACATTCAAGACTAGGATGGAGAAGAGGATGAGAATCTCTGCTCAACTAGTAAAAAATTACAAAGACGAGATATGTCTTGTAGTGGACACCGACACTACACTCATCAAAGCTATCAACCCTATGAAATTGACATAGATCAGGCTACAAAAGCCATTGAAACCTTGCTGAATGAACCGGTGGATAAAAATTTGAAAATATTTGGAACATATGAGGAAGCCAAGTCAAGGATAAAGACTGGCATAGTAGTGAAGAAGATAGGGAAGAAACAAACCCAAATGGTAAAGACATCCAAGAAGAAACTCTCGATAACCGATGAAGAGTTAGAGCAAACAAAGGATATCACCGAGGAATAGTCACCCGTCGGTGAAGGTAGAGAAATGAGTGACTCCGAGTCCACATAATCTGATGCAGAGCCACCAAAGGCCAAGAAATCAAAGGTTACTGATGTAATAGATACATTTAGAACCAGGAGCAAAACTGCTAAGGTAGACTCACCTCCATTAAAGAAAGGTACAATGAAAACTTATATGAAAAGAAAAGCCTCAACCGCACTGAGACAATGCAAGAGATATGTAAGAGGAAGAGAGGACAAGGATGACACTACAGAAGTAGAAAGAGAACAAAGAATTTAGGCAGAGAAGGCCAAAATTCTAAAAATAATTGATGAAATTACAGATTCAATCATCAATACAAGAAATATATCAAATAATAAGATTAGACAATGGGTACATTTGCCTACTAAGGATCAGAATAAATTAGAGGAAGCAATCATTAAAATGATGGTAGCATACAAGTATGTACCTCTACAATTCAAAATTCATATTCCACAAGAGCTAAATGATAAGATATCAGCCAGGTGGACATATGCATTGCATATGGAGAAACAAATTAGAGAAAGAATCTTAGTAAATTACATGCCCAACTCAACAGTTGAAGAAATTGAATCAACAATGCAGGAGCATGCAAATAAATTTTTGGCAAAGATAAGAGCATACAAGGTATTACAGAGCAAGCTCGAAGATATTGACGCTGATAAAAATAGGATTTGGACTCAAATATTTAATCCACTTGAGCAGGCACTGGCTCTAATCGAGACAACTCAAAATGAGGAGAAGGAGGCCACACCGAGCCCTGAGCATATCTTCATCAATGACACCGAGTATGTCAATCCGATTGATTTGACAACAGAGGTAGGTAAGGCCATGGATGACATTCCTTAGATATTGCAATCATTAGGAGAAACTATGAGGCCTCACCCCGACCCATCATAGCTTTACTGCTCGATCACACTATGATACTTTATGTTTTGATACATTGATACACTTTTGATTATCCTGACAGAGACTTGTGATATTATGTTATGATGATGATTATATTGTGTGGATTATATTTTGATTAGACCTAGAACAGGTGGTTGATTTTGATTATATATGTTTAGATCAATGAATTGATGAGAAGACCGAATTATGATTCGACTTGACTATTTCATGGATGTTTTGTCATGGTGATTAAGGAATCCTTATGTTTAAACATTTATGTATGAAAATTTCAATTAGGGGCTTGATTCTGCTTATTGATTAATGTTGCTAATTATGAATTGAAAATTTATATTACATGTAATTTTATCATCTTGGATTTCTGATGCTCGAAGTTTAGTGTGCAGAAAAGGGAACCATGGAATTTTTTGGAGAATCAAGGCTAAACACATGTGAATTGAGTGAGCCAAGGTTTAATCCAATAAGGGGTTGAAACCTCGTTGTAATGTGACCCTTGTTGTAAATATAAATTGAATGTGTGTTAATAGTTTAAATTTATGTTATTGTTTGGACATGTCATTGTGAATGTGATGTGTATTTGTTTGGTGTCACTTGACACTTGTGTTGTCTATGTGGATAGTGACATGTCATTTAGGGCCGGGGCAAGAATCACTTAACCTTATATGATATTATATGAATCACTTGCATATAGGTGCCTTGTAGGGATCACATCATGTTGGAACTCGGATTTGAACCTTAGGGGTACTTTGGAGGGATTAAAAGTGACCCTAGAGTGTATTTTTGACCAAAATTGGTTAACCCTAAGGGGGTACCTTGGGTTAGGGTCAGTTTTTACCTATGAAAGAAACCTAGGTCACCATTATGACTCTCCAAAATGCCTACTTTTAAAAAGTGGCGAAAATAGAGATAGCCACACGCATCTAACTTGTCCCACACTCCTTGCTAAACTCACAATTAAGAGGGGAGACAAAAAGGCTACTTGTCATGTCTCATTATTGCTAGTTCTTGAGTACACTTTTGGGGGTCTTTTTAGAGGGTATTAGGAGATTTAGTGGTTGTTCACCCACTCTCTGATTTCAGAGACAATTAAGGTTTTGGAAAGAGGAAGGATAAAGATTTGGGCTCTTCTCAAGTATCATTTTGCCATAACACATTTGGAAGGTTGGTTTCTCTTGTCATGGAGTGCTTGATTTGTTGCAAGAAAATTTGGATGTATTATTTTTTGAATATGAAATCTTGTATGGGATTCATGTATGTAATCTTGTATAGTGTTGTAGTATGTAAATTTTGTTGTCATGTGTTGGGTAGGGAATGCATTTGGATTTTTGTATCAACTTTTGTTTCTTTGGATTGGGAGTATTATTCATGGGAGTTAAGGCATTACTCACCTTTTGGGAAGGGAAGAAGTGGCCTTGGCTAAAGGGGTTAGTTGGGTTCTTCATTGTAGTGAGAGTCTCTTCTCTTGGAGAAGAGGGATAATTTCATGGAGTATGGGCTCCATGAAGCTATGTTGAAAATATTGTATTTTGGCATAGAAATGGCCAATGTGTATATGGAAGCAATGTCAATATAGCCTTGGAGAGGCATGAAAAACTCTTGTTGAGAAATTGTAATGACATTCTCCTCCTTGAAAAAGCCCACCTTCACCCTACTTCAATGGGTTTGTAAAACTTATTTATGAGACCTTGGTTGGGAGTTTATTGTTGTTTTTGTGCATATAGAATGTTTGTGAGAATTTGGATGTGAAATGTTGCTTAGCCTTGGTTCTCCAAGCTTGGGGGGTGGCCTCCTCGAGGCCTTGGTTGGGAGGTGAGCTTCCCATGGTATCCCTCATGAAATTTGTAGGTTTTTGAAGTCATAAAGATGGTGAAAGAAGCTTGAAAGAAATTCCTATTTGGGGGTAGTTGTATGTAAGCAACTTTAATGTTGCATAGTCATTCATTGTATTGAAATCCATTCTTGTTGATTGTTTTAATGTTCATGTTTGAAGCTTTTCAAGCTAGATGTAGAGAGATCTCCTTCTTTATGTAATGATTTATTAAAGAAAAATATGTGGTGTACAATCCAAGTATTGTGTAAATTTATCATCTTGAAGATGTTGAAATGTAGATTGTAAGATTACCATGATGTAAAAGATATAATCTTTAGTTCATGAATATTGTATTTTAATTCCTAAAAGAAAAGAAGTTAATTATCCATGTATAGAAGAATACCCAATATTGAAAGAGAAGAACAATATTATAGTTTCACTCCCTACAATCTTAAGGAATTTTGCATCTTGAAACCTTCATAGATTCAACTCTCTTCAAACAAAAAAAAATCTCCATTTCGATTGCAGCTCTTGAGAAGAAGAAATATCTTTGCTATCAAAAATAAATCCAACTAGTTAGTATGATAATATGAAATTAAACTAATGCTATTAGTCCTTTTAGTATTTTGCTCAATAGATTTATCCTAATGCTCACTATGATCCTTTGCAAAAATTGAACAAAGATAATTAAAATGGAAGAGCTTATCTCAAACAAAGCCCACAACACTTTCCAGATTTAGAGCAAAAATACTCTCTGAAATTTGTATGAGAAATGAAATATTTTCCTTACCATAGAGAATATTTCTTTCCCAATGTGCTTTACCCTTAATTAAATTCGTAATCTAATTTCATTAACAAAATTAGGGTTTTACTCCTAAACTCTAAATTAACCCACCTTTACCTCTTACCTTTTTGCCTAAACATTGGCTTGTGCTAAGTTTAAAATAAAATAAATCACTTTATCAAAAGGGGGTGCACTACTTGGGATGCGCCACCCTTTCCCCTTGCTGTCATGCTCTGCAAAATCTGACATGACCCTTGTTAAAGTCAACTCCCTTCATAACATGCGAAATTTCCTTGGGAGATGGAAGTTGTTTGGTGGGCCACAACAAACGATCATCACCTCCTCCTAGAAAACCGCGCCACCCTCCCTAGGTTCTCCTTGCCATGCGAAATCCTATGCATTGGATGGTAGGATAGGTGGTGGCCCCCCCCAAAACAGTCCTTTTTTTTTAACTTGCACTTGCTCTTGGGAATTCGATCCCCTTCCTCCAATGCTTTTTTTTTGTTTGGGTTTTAGGCTTTGTCTTAGGAAATGTTAGAATAGTAAGCTAGTGGATAGATAGGGTTAGTATTTCATTAGGTAGTTAAGTTAGTTTAGCAAGTAATTAGTAGTTAATTAAGTTAGTAAATGGGTTCTTATTCCATTTGGTTTTAATCATTAATTTTGTAGTGTTTTAGGTATATATAAACTAATTCTTTTTGATGTAGCATAATTCATTAGGCAGATAACTTTAGTGTTTTAATTTTAATTGGTATTAGAACCATTTAGTGTATTAAACATGTTTTAATTTTAATTGGTATTGAAACCATTTATCAATATTATAGTTAATCATTTTAAATGGGTACTTAGCATCATTTGTTTAGTTTAATTTATAATTGTAAGATTTGTGAATCTGATTATTAGGGATTTTTATCTAAAGTATTGATTAGTCTATTTGAGAGACGGATTTGCTCAATTGATTCAATTGTATAGTTAATGTTAAATTTTAATTGATTATCAAAATAAAGGGGGATTATATTGCTCTTGTGTTCAAGGGGTTAGGGGTTATGCTCGATTTCAATTAAAGGTTAATTTAAATTTTGAATTAGAGGATATTTCAAATGTTTAATAAAAAGGTTAATTTAAAGATGTATGTTAAGAATTGATGGATTAGGAATGCACGTGTTTTCATCATAGGGGAATAATTTTATTAATGATGTTAGTAGGTTAGGAAATCAGATTTGATTTTAGCTATTGGATTTAATTAATAGTTGTTTGGTATAGTGAAATTATTATTTAATTTTAATCTTGTCAATTATTAAATGTTTCATGTAGGTTGTTTAATAGGGAGTAGAATATTAATCTGACTGGGCTTGAGCTAGTAGTTAATGTTAACTGGAACTAGACTTGAACGGATTAAGTTATAATCTAGGTTGAAAGTTAAGTAAGCATTAGGGAAACCTAGATCAGCATATGTTTATAACCACTAACTACCATCATGATTCTAAACATGGGATCAGAGTTAGATCAACCTGAGTTGAGTATTCATATAACCCGTGGAACAAGTTGATACCCAATTTTGCATCAGTTTGTGGCATGACCCTTATTTAGTCTGCGTATATACCTTGTAGTTTGAAGGTTAACTCTATTTGCTATCAACTTTCCAACTCAACCATTGTTAGTTGTACATACTTATGTGCTTTTAAAAAAAATTGTGTGTTTTGCCCTAGTTTTTGGCATGACATTTTGGTATCAGAGCCAGCTTTCAACTCATTCAAGACTTAAATCATTGTGTAGGATGCTTGCAGTCACTAGAGCTAATCGACGAGGCAGAGGTCATAGAGCTCCCTGTGCAAGGGCAGGACAGGAGGATCCACCACCTCCACGACCACCACCGCCACCACCACCTTTGAACCCTAACCAGGATATTATGGATGTTCTCCAAAATCTGATTGGGGTGATTCAATAGAGACTACCACCCATAGTTTAGCAGCAGGTTCCCAAAGGGGAAGCACATGTTTTAGAGAATGCGAGAGCAATTAGCAGAGAGAGGAGTAGGAGTCCTCCACCCAGGTCTGCTAAGGGTCATGATGATCAGGAGGGTGAGTCAGTTCATCGAGTTGTTATACCATGTGAGCATGAGATACGTGCCAGGGATAGACCCCCTAGAGATGTTGGAGATGAGATCCAAGATTTATTACGACTCCAGCCACCCTTGTTTTTGGGATCCACTGATGGGTCAGTAGCAGAGGCCTGGTTACAGAGTTTACAATGATGTTTTGGATTGCGCCCTTATGGGAGTAATCTAAAGGCATGACTTGCAGTCCATATCCTATGGGAGAAGGCTTCCACTGGGTGGGAGCAGGAGGTGTCCATAGGTGGAGTGAGTATTGACACACTCACTTGGGAGACTTTTGTGGCCCGTTTCTGTGAGAGTTATCTCTCTGAGCATTTTAGACAGAGATAGATACATGATCTCTAGTAGAGAGGCCTCACAGTGAGCCAGTATGAGAGTCGGTTTCTCGAGCTCCTTCCATATGTTGATTACATGAAGGACGAGAAATTGCATATTCACCGTTTCATTAAGGGACTTAATATGTCTCTTCAGAGCACAATGCGCCTAGCATTCCCTACCTCATTTAGAGGGGTAGTTGAGATGACACTTGTAGCTGAGGATATCCGTACTAGACAGGAGTCTTAGGATCAGTCTCAGCACTGAAACCCCTCTTCCCAACAATCAGGATAATAGAGACCCCCTTGGAAGGGGAAACAAAATCATTCAGCAGGATCCTTTAAGGGTCAACAGTCTCAGCAACAGATATCCCAATAGGATTCTAGATAGAGGCATTCACAGGGTTATCAGGGCTCTAAGCCCAAACAGTGGTAGTCTTAAGGCCCTAGATAGGATCAGAGGACACAGACCCCTTAGACACAGTCATCTAGGACTCAACAGTCCTCTAGGGGTGGATACAGTGGTTCTAGCAGGACCAGAGGGTCACAATAGCCTAGGACATAGGGAGTGCAGATTCAGACCCGTGGACCATGTTACACTTGTCGGGGTATGGGTCATTTAGTGAGAGAGTGCCCACATGGACAATCAGCCAATGGTCAGAGAGGGGCTACCTTAGAGCCTATAGTTGAAGATATGGGTAGATCCCATAGAGTTTTTGCAGTGGTTGATAACCGCTAGGCCGAGCACCAGGCCACGCTCATTGAGGCCGTAGGTATGATTCAGGGTATTAGTGTTTCTATCTTATTTGATTCAGGAGCCACAGACTCCTTTATATCTCCCTATGTAGTGGAGCATTGTGGGCTGGTGGCAGTTAGACAGGATGTTGGTTGGGAGGTTGAGTTAGCTTCAGGAGCTAGAGTCTCCATTAGTTCCTTAGTTCGCAGTTGTCAGATTCATATTGGAGACCTTATCACGATGACTGATCTCTGCATTACCCCTCTAGGTTCTTATGATGTAGTCCTTGGCATGGATTGGCTATGTTCCCACAACGCCAAGGTGGATTTTTGTCATAAGATGGTCGAGTGTGTTGATGATCACAACACTTCTATGGTGATATTTGGGGTACAAAGACCCGTATCCCTTCGCATTATTTCTACCATGCAGCTTACACGGTGCGTGCAGAAGGGATGTTAGTTATTTTCCATCACCATTAGTGATAGAGAGGAGGATTCAGGAGGGGAGCCTTCGCTCGAGGATTATCCTATTATTCAGGAGTTTACGGATGTATTTCCTACCGAGCTACTTGGTATGCCTCCACCTAGGGCAGTTGATTTTCACATAGATCTTGTACCAGGAGCTGAGCCAGTATCTAGAGCACCTTACAGGATGACCACACATGAGCTCAATGAGCTCAAGATTTAGTTAGAAGAGCTCTTGGAGAAAGGGCATGTCCGACCTAGTGTATCACCTTGGGGTGCACCTGTGATTTTTCTAAAGAAGGATGGGTCACTTCGATTGTGCATTGATTATTGACAGTTGAATAAAGTAACAATTAAGAACCAGTACCCACTTCCTAGGATCGATGATCTATTTGATTAGTTACAGGATGCCCGAGTGTTCTCGAAGATAGATCTAAAGTTGGGGTACCATCAGTTAGGGATTGTGGAAAGTGATATCCACAAGACTACTTTTCGTACAAGGTATGGTCACTATGAGTTCACAGTAGTGCCATTTGACCTCACAAATGCTCCAGCTGTGTTTATGAGCCTCATGAACGGAGTATTTTGTACCTTTTTGGATAAATTTTTAGTAGTGTTCCTTGATGATATTCTGATATATTCTCGCAATGAGGAGGAGCACGAGGTGCATCTGAGACAGGTTCTACAGAGTTTGAGAGAGAATTAGTTATATGGCAGCTTGTCAAAGTGTGCCTTCTTTAGACCCGAGGTGCATTATCTTGGTCATGTTATATCCGGTGATGGGATCTCTATAGACCCATCAAAGATTAGAGCTATTATGGATTGGCCAGCACCCACCAGTGTCACTGAGGTCAGAAGTTTTATGGGCTTAGTAGGTTATTACAGACGCTTCGTGGTAGGATTTTCTAGAGTATCTCATCCCATCACCTCCCTTCAGAGAAAGGGGAAGAGGTATCAATGGATAGAGAAGTGTGAGAGATCTTTTGAGGAGCTCAAGAGAGCCCTCACAAGTGCACCGATTTTAGCAGTGCCAGATCCTTCGGCGGATTTTGTTGTATGTACTGATGCTTCATTGGATGGTTTAGGAGCAGTCCTTATGCAGGAGGGTCGTCCTATAGCTTTCGAGTCTAGGAAGCTAAAGACTCACAAACTTAATTATCCTACTCATGACCTAGAACTCGCAATGGTGGTTCATGCTTTAGTGAGATGGTGACATTTCCTTCTAGGTCACTGATTTGAGCTTCATTCAGATCACTAGAGACTACAGTATATCTTTACACAACCCAATCTTAATGCTAGGTAGAGGACATGGATGGAGTTTTTGTGTGAGTATGATTTTGATGTTCATTACATCAAGGGGGAGGAGAATGTAGTTGCAGATGCCTTGAGTAGGAGGCAACATGAGCTCTCATCTATGACTTCTAGTACAGATTTGAGGGATCACATTTTGCATCATTTGCCAGGGGATGGATTATATGTAGAGATTTGTCAGTTTATCCATTCTCAAAGACCCCTGGAGGGGAAATTTGCAGAGTATTCCTTGGAGTTTGATGGACTTCTACGTCATAAGGGGTGCATATATGTACCTTCTATGGGTGACTTGCGGGAGTTTATTGTACTTGAGGCTCACAGAGCACCTTATGCAGCTCATCCGAGAGTTAAGAAATTGCATGTTGATATGAGATAGTTGTACCATTGGTCGGGTATGAGATTGCAGATTGCCAACATAGTTGCTAAATGTCTAGAGTGCCAGAGAGTGAAGGCAGAGCATAGTCATCCAGGTGGGCTCCTGCAGCCACATGAGATTGCCGAGTGGAAGTGGGATACTATATCTATGGACTTCATTGTTGGTCTCCCTATGTCTTCTCACCGCCATGATGCTATCTTGGTGACAGTCGACACACTGACCAAGGTTTCCCACTTCTCACCCGTGCATACTACATTCACAGCACGAGACGTAGCTCAGGTCTTTTTGCAGGATATTGTCAAACTTCATGGCATTCCCTGTAAAATCATCTCTGATAGAGACTCCTTGTTCATATCAGCCTTTTGGAGAGAGTTGCAGGCGGCATTGGGCACTAGGCTCAATTTTAGTACAACATATCACCCTCCGACAGATGGCCAGACCGAGAGGGTTAACCAGGTATTGGAGGACATGTTGCACATGTATGTGATGGACCATCAGGTCAAGTGGGAGGAATACCTACATCTGGTCGAGTTTGCCTATAATAATGGGCATCATTCTTCTATAGGTATGCCACCATATCAGGCCTTGTACAGTAGACCATGCAGGATACCACTGAGTTGGGACATGATCAAGGATAGAGTATCTATTGGACCTCAGTTGGTCAAGGATATGGAGCAATAGGTTGTCTTGATTAGACAACGCCTTAGGGAGGATCAGGATCGACAGAAGAAGTATGAAGATGCGAAGAGGGCTGATCGTGAGTATGTGGTTGGAGATAGGGTCTTCTTGAGAGTGCACTCGCATAAGAGTCTAATCCATTTTGGAAAGGGCTCTAAGTTAGCGTCTCACTTTGTTGGACCTTTTGAGATGTTGGAGAGGATATGACCAGTTGCCTACCATCTAGCCTTGCCACCCAGCCTGTCACGCATCCACAACGTGTTTCATGTATCTATGCTACAGAAATATATTTACGATGAGTCTCACATTATAGATTGGGATGCCTTGTAGGTGGAGTCAGACGGACAGCTAGCACTGGAGTCCATTCATATTATAGCCCAATAGACCCTTGCACTTTGAGGCCGAGAGTTGGACCAAGTTAGCTTCCAGTGGGATTGTTATGATGAGGTCACGACTTCATGGGAGGATGCAGCGCAGATGAGATCTTAGTACCCATATCTTTTTGATGAACTCTAGGAGGAAGTTCATGCCTAGTGGGGGAGGAGGTGACGCCTCAGCCTGACCCATCATAGCTTTACTACTCGATCACACTTTGATACTTTATGTTTTGATACATTGATACACTTTTGATTATCCTGACAGAGACTCATGATATTATGTTATGATGATGATTATATTGTGTGGATTACATTTTGATTAGACCTAGAACAGGTGGTTGATTTTGATTATATATTTTTAGATCAGTGAATTGATGAGAAGACCGAATTATGATTAGAGTCACTAGTAAATTTTAGCCCTATTTTTGACGATGATTTGTCACAATTTAGACAACAATTGGTCTATAAAATGACGACTACTATCGTCGGTCTTTTTTTCATCGATTTTATGTCACACTAAATCGTCGTCGGTATTTTGACACAAATAGGGTGGATTTATCAACAGAAGATGTGTTGAAATGTTTGGTCCAGCCTAGACCCTGCTTTCCATTGAGGTGACCAACGTAAGTCTAAATGTCGATGAACTCTGCTCGATGAAGGCGTCGAGACTATAACATCGGCGTCGAAAAGCTAAGTGTCATGTGTCAAAATTGTGACGCATAATGGTTGATCATGTTGTCGATTGTATAGCATCGGCGTCGATATGCTTAGTGTCGTGTGTTGAAAGTGCGGCGAACAATGGTTGATCATGTCGTCGATTGTATAGCATCGACGTCAATATGCTAAGTGCCTTGTGTCAAAATTTTGACAACCTGTGCCATTTTTTTATTTTTTATTTATATATTATCGTATAAAATATATATATATATATATATAATATGTTTGAGACTCTTGCTGTTGGGATTAGTATTCACCTTTTGCATTTATAACCACACAACATTAATATTTCTAGAGGAGAAATGGCCATGTTCATTTAGGTGTAATGGGCATCTTATCCCAATGTAGTGATTCTTGTTTAATATGTATGTGACATGCTTCGTATCCTTCTGAGCTTTTCTTCGTGCGCGTATCCTTTTTGGGTTAGGATGACCACTCGTGGTAATCTGTTGTGTGGTTGGATCCACTATAGATCCAATATGCAAGTTTTATGAAAATGATTTGAACAAAGCATTTTCATTGTACTGTATATTCACAGCCTCAAGAAAAATCAAACTGACTAAGAAAGCTTCATTTACCTACATATTTGTGTGCTTGTCTGATTTTGATACGTAGATCTGCGTATCAAACTCAGACAAGCACACAAATCTGTAAGTAAATGTTGATTAAATATTTTATTTTTAATAGCAGTTTAAAAGGCTATTTAAATGTTTTGATGGTTTGATAAGAACAAAATTGGTATTCATCACAATGGCGCGTCTCATCATCACAAATAATCCACCTTAAACAATTAAATATGTTTTCTTGTATTAAATATTCATTAATCAAAATTTGAATAGAAAATGTATACCTTGAGTACTACAATTCACATTAGAATCAATCGATGCCTCCATCGTGCTCGACCAGTGTAGTATCAATATCGGCAGGTTGCATTCCAATGTAAATAAAATAGATGTAGATTTAGATGATGATATCGCATAAATCCCTAATTCACAGTCTATCGTTTGTTCTATGAAACACTAAATTAGGGATTTCT
>MU227026.1:625832-637024 GCA_018584345.1 Thuja plicata
TTTCTTCATGGTTACACGCTAAAATATCACTCAAAATTGAGTCCAAATCACTCAGAGTTAAGCTTCAAACATGTCTAGTAGACAATACAAAGGCTTTTATTTTTCCCTCCAAGTGAATAAACCTTCCCCCCTTGGTTGAATTCGATGAGTCTTGGCAGAGTGTTAAACCTGTTGAAAATGTGAATCTGGTTCATAGTATAAATTTGTCAGATCCAATGGACATGGACTGAAATTTAAATCTTCTCTTATGAAACATTTTTGTCTTGTGTAAGTTGCAGAATAGACTCTGGATTTTGGTCTTCATATTTTTTTTGGTGGTATCTGCAAAGTATCAGGCTTATACAGGGTTCGATGATCAATATGTCGGGTGACTATAGGATCATGGCTTTTAGGAATTGCAATACTTTTGTCCATTTCTTGATGACATTGATAATATTTTTTGAACTTGCAATGTGCTTCACAGATTATTATCCAAACAATTATTCTGCTAAGGGCCAGCACAATGATAAATTTTCTTTGATATCGAGAAGAACTATGCTTACTCACCTCTAATGTTTCTTACAGAATGTCGTTTACAAAGTTTCTCACACAAAGAAATTTTCAAAAAGATAAAACCCTCCGATATTACAAGAGCTTCAAATACAAAGATACAAGGCTACATTTTAGTTATTCATCACTCTCTTGCAATAACAAAGGTAATATTTTTAGCCATAGAAGATACAGAAGGTACCCAGAAAGGCAACATAAATAGAACATATGCAACTGTCTCAGGAAGCCATGGGGTTTCGAAAGGACACCAAATCCATACATAAAGGTTTCAGGTTTTATATATTTGAATAAAATTTGCAAAGAAAAATGCCATAACTATGAAATGACAACATTGAATTCAATCCAAATTTCTTGCAAAGGAACTTTCAAGAAGCTCCCACAAAAAAAACTTTAATAGCGAACCCTTGGAAGAAAGGATTAATAGTTACATAGAGAAAAGATTCAAAGACTACATCAGATCCAAGCAAAGTCTGTAGGGGACCTCTATGAGATATGATAACAGTAATTTTACAAAGATTAGAAAAAATGGAGTGTGTGCCCCTTACCTATTGTGCGAAATCGCAGCACACGAACCCGTCTCCTCCCGCGAAAAGCACTTCGGCACACGAAATCGATCACAGGCAATGAAAATTGTGTTTAACACTATTCTTTTTTTTTCTATATAATCCCATGTTTGTCGATATTTTGACATTTCTTCTTAAACTTAAAATATGTCGATATTTCGACATTTTCGGGAGCATAAACAAAAAAAAAAGAGTTTTACAAGCCAAATTGGCCTGCCGTCGAAAAGTTTGGTCTAAAATATAGGCCTAATGTACTAGTGACTTGACTATTTCATGGATGTTTTGTCATGGTGATTAAGGAATCCTTATGTTTAAACATTTCTGTAAGAAAATTTCAATTAGGGGCTTGATTCTGCTTATTGATTAATGTTGCTAATTGTGAATTGAAAATGCATATTACATGTAATTTTATCATCTTGGAGTACTGATGCTCGAAGTTTAGTGTGTAGGAAAGGGAACCATGGAATTTTTCAGAGAATCAGGGCTAAACACATGTGAATTGAGTAAGCCAAGGTTTAATCCAAAAAGGGGTTGAAACCTCGTTGTAATGTGACCCTTGTTGTAAATATAATTTGAATGTGTGTTAATAGTTTAAATGTATGTTGTTGTTTCGACATGTCATTGTGAATGTGATGTGTATTTGTTTGGTGTCTTGACACTTGTGTTGTCTATGTGGATAGTGACATGTCATTTAGAGCTAGGGCAAGAATCACTTAACCTTATATGATATTATATGAATCACTTGCATATAGGTGCCTTGTAGGGATCACATCATGTTGGAACTCGGATTTGAACCTTAGGGGTACTTTGGAGGGATTAAAAGTGACCCTAGAGTGTATTTTTGACTAAAATTGGTTAACCCTAAGGGGGTACCTTGGGTTAGGGTTAGTTTTTACCTATGGGAGAAACCTAGGTCACCATTATGACTCTCCAAAATGCATACTTTTCAAAAGTGGCGAAAATAGAGATGGCCACATGCATCTAACTTGTCTCACACTCCTTGCTAAACTCACAATTAAGAGGGGAGACCAAAAGGCTAGTTGTCATGTCTCATTATTGCTAGTTCTTTAATACACTTTTGGGGGTCTTTTTAGAGGGTATTGGGAGACTTAGTGGGTGTTCACCCACTCTCTAATTTTAGAGACAATCAGGGTTTTGGAAAGAGGAAGGATAAGGATTTGGGCTCTTCTCAAGTATCATTTTTTCATAACACATTTGGAAAGTTGGTTTCTCTTGCCATGGAGTGCTTGATTTGTTGCAAGAAAATTTGGATGTATTATTTTTTGAATATGAAATCTTGTATGGGATTTATGTATGCAATCTTGTATAGTGTTGTAGTATGTAAATTTTGTTGTCATGTGTTGGGTAGATAATGCATTTGAATTTTTGTATCAACTTTTGTTTCTTTGGATTGGGAGTATTGTTCATGGGAGTTAAGGCATTACTTATCCTTTGGGAAGGGAAGAAGTGGCTTTGGGTGAAGGGGTTAGTTGGGCTCTCCATTGTAGTGAGAGTCTCTTTTCTTGGAGAAGAAAGATAATTTCATGGAGTATGGGCTCCATGAAGCCATGTTGGAAATATTGTATTTTGGCATAAAAATGGCCAATGTGTATATGGAAACAATGTCAATATAGCCTTGGAGAGGCATGAAAAAATCTTGTTGAGAAATTTGGAAATTGTAATGGCATTCTCCTCCTTGGAAAAGCCCACCTTCACCCTACTTCAACGGGTTTGTAAAACTCATTTGTGAGACCTTGGTTGGGAGTTTATTGTTGTTTTTGTGCATATAGAATGTTTTTGAAAATTTGGATGTGAAATCTTGTTTAGCCTTGGTTCTCCAAGCTCGGGGGTGGTCTCCTTGAGGCCTTGGTTGGGAGGTGAGCTTCCTATGGTATCCCTCATGAAATTTGCGGGTTTTTGAAGTCATGAAGATGGTGAAAGAAGCTTGAAAGAAATCCCTATTTGGGGGTAGTTTTATGTAAGCAACTTCAATGTTGCATAGTTATTCATTGTATTGAAATCCATTCTTGTTGATTGTTGTAATGTTCATATTTGAAGCTTTTCAAGCTAGATGTAGAGAGATCTCCTTCTTTATGTAATAATTTATTAAAGAAAAATATGTGGTGTACCTTTCCCAATGTTCTTTACCCTTAATTAAATTCATAATCTAATTTCATTAACAAAATCAGGGTTTTACTCCTAAACTCTAAAATTAACCCACCTTTACCTCTTACCTTTTTGCCTAAACATTGGCTTGTGCTAAGTTTAAAATAAAATAAATCACTTTATCAAAAGGGGTTGTGCTACTTGGGATGCACCACCCTTTCCCCTTGCTGTCACGCTCTGCAAAATCTGACATGACTCTTGTTAAAGTCAACTCCCTTCATAACATGTGAAATTTCCTTGGGAGATGGAAGTTGTTTGGTGGGCCACATCAAACCATCATCACCTCCTCCTAGCAAACCGCGCCACCCTCCCTAGGTTCTCCTTGCCATGCAAAATCCTAAGCATTTTGGTAGGATAGGTGGTGGGTCCCCCCAAAATAGTCCTTTTTTTTTTAACCCGCACTTGCTCTTGGGAATTCAATCCCCTTCCTCCAATGTTTTTTTTTTTGGGGTTTTAGGCTTTGTCTTAGGAAATGTTAGAAAAGTAAGATCGTGGATAGATAGGGTTAGTAGTTTATTAGGTAGTTAGGTTAGTTTAGCAAGTAATTAGTAGTTAATTAAGTTAGTAAATGGGTTCTTATTCCCTTTGGTTTTAATCATTAATTTTGTAGTGTTTTAGGTATATATAAATTAATTCTTTTTGATGTAGCATAGTTCATTAGGCAGATAACTTTAGTGTTTTAATTTTAATTGGTATTGGAACCATTTAGTGTATTAAACATGTTTTAATTTTAATTGGTATTGGAACCATTTATCAATATTATAGTTAATCATTTTAAATGGGTACTTAGCATCATTTGTTTAGGTTAATTTATAATTGTAAGATTTGTGAATCTAATTATTAGGGATTTTTGTCTAAAGTATTGATTAGTCTATTTGAGAGATGGATTTGCTCAATTGATTCAATTGTATAGTTAATATTAAATTTTAATTTATTATCAAAATAAAGGGGGATTATATTGCTTTTGTGTTCAAGGGGTTAGGGGTTATGCTCGCTTTCAATTAGAGGTTAATTTAAATTTTGAATTAGAGGGTATTTCAAATGTCTAATAAACAGGTTAATTTAAAGTTGTATGTTAGGAATTGATGGATTAGGAATGCACGTGTTTTCATCATAGGGAATAATTTTATTAATGATGTTAGTAGGTTAGGAAATCAGATTTGATTTCAGCTATTGGATTTAATTAATAGTTGCTTGGTATAGTGAAATTATTATTCAATTTTAATCTTATCAATTGTTAAATGTTTCATGTAGGTTGTTTAATAGGGAGTAGAATATTAATCTGACTGGGCTTGAGCTAGTAGTTAATGTTAACTGGAACTAGACTTTAACGGATTAAGTTGTAATCTAGGTTAAAAGTTAAGTAAGCATTAGGGAAACCTAGATCAACATATGTTCATAACCACTAACTACCATCATGATTCTAAACATGGGATTAGAGTTAGATCAACCTGAGTTGAGCATTCATATAACCCGTGGAACAAGTTGATACCCAATTCTGCATTAGTTTGTGACATGACACTTATTCAGTCTGCGTATATACCTTGTAATTCAAAGGTTAACTCTATTTGCTATCACCTTTCTAACTCAACCATTGTTAGTTGTACGTACTTATGTGCTTTAAAAAAAAAAAATTGTGTGTGTGTTTTGCCATAGTTTTGGGCATGACAGAAACACCAGATATCACTATAAAATATATAACTCAAGGTGATTATGATGATAGTACAAAGGTTGATGAAGATGTAAGTATTGCCACTGAGAAGACAAAAGAACGAGTTACTACAAATGTTGCAGAGGCAAATGTACCAGGTAACATGCCTTTATTGATACAAGCTATTAATATAATCACTGAAGCTAAGGAGAAAACACCTGAGCCTAAAACAAACACACCAATGGACAAAGGTGATGAACAAGGGAAAAAGGACAAGATAGATAATGGTGGAGAGAAACTGAATGATGCACCTACTGAGGACACTGGAAAGGAAGAAAAGGTTGCAAGTCAAGACAAGGTTGATGTAGAGACATCTACAACTAACCAATAGGTATGGACTGAGCCACCTAGCAAAGGAAACACACCTTTCGAGAAATCAATGACAAAAACAAAGCAACACAAGGCTCTTTCTATTGTTCCACATTCCCCCACTATCAGCAACATTCTGAAGAAGAAGAAGAAGAAGAAGAAGAAGAAAAATAAGGCCCGCATTACACTTGAGGAGGTAATAGAAATACCTGACTGTGATCCAAGAACCCTTAATTACGAGTCACTGACAAGGTATGGGGAGCTATGCAAACGAAAGGAACAACAGGACAAGCTCAAACTGGAACACTAAAATACACAAGTCCTGGAATCAACAAAGGAAATACTAATGCTGGTAGTACCTGATACACAGATTGATCAAAATACACCCATCATTGATCAACTAGTAGTTCTAATCGAGGAAATCACCAATCAGAATGTAAATGCTGAGAAGGTCATTGAATAAAGAGTTGAGGAGAAGTATCACTACAAGCTAACAGAGAAAATCAGCCAAGAAGTGACAGTAAATAAGGTGAAACTTTATGAACTGGTAACTCAATTAGAACCTGTTATTTTAGAGTTAGTTACCCTATTTCAAAAGATATGCACTATTGAGAACTTCATCACCGAGTATGATGCACAAATAGCTAAGTTGAATGAAGATCTCAAAGCTAGTGCACAAAGTCTGTCAACCGAGCCAAATGCATTCAAATTGCATTATGAAAAGCTAATTGAATCCAAACGGTTAAGACTTGAGAGACAAAAGGAAGAAAGCAAAATCAGAGATGAAGTAACCGAGTTGCAAAGTTTGTTACTACCGAATCTCACATTGTTGATGACACATATGACAACGACAAATACTCTAATTGCCACCCTGGAGATATCAGTAGCTAACAACATCGACTATGATATGCACACTCAAATCACATTGGAGCATATGAATTTTGACCACCTCAAAGAAAAATGGGACAAGCTAATGACATACATCAAGAAATCCCATTCACACATTTTTGACATGCTGTAAGTTATACATCTTTGTCATTATTTTCAAAAAAGGGGGGAAATGTATATGTACATACAATGTATCCACAAAGGGGAAAATGTACCAAGGCAAACATTGTAAAAGAGGGAAACATGTGCATACCGAGAGCATGCACATAGGGGGAGTCATTATATAAGTAAAGAGTATAAGTAAAGAACTTGGTTTATATACTGTACATATCAGTTTTTGATACTAATGCCAAAGGGGGAGATTGATAATCCTTAAAAGATCAAATGTTGTCATTAGTATTCAAGCAAACAGTTTTGGTCGGTCAATATTCACCGAGTGTCAGCATTCACTGAGCGTAGCATTCACCGAGCATAGTGGTCACCGACATGTTTTGATCACCGAGCACAAAATAACAACCGAGCAGTATATCAACCGAGACATAGATATAACCAAGCACCGGTCTACAGAGACACAACTGAGATAGAGATATAACCGAGGACCCGTCTAACCAAGAGACAATCTTAACACCGAGAAAAGCGGATCTGAGCTATACGTCAGCTAAAGCACTTTAGTCTTTAAATTAGCTTTTTGCTTAGCTGGACAACCATTTCTTGAGGATCAAGAAAAGCGTAACTGATGGATTTAATCAGTTTAACTGATTGTATTCATGCAAACTAGGAGATCAAGGTCAAGTTGTAAACCTTTGATCTTAGAGTTAATTCTAGAAAAGCGTGAAACCTAATTAGGTCAATACATTGTATATATAGATGTGTAATCAATCAAGAACATGATGATTGTATCCACACAAAGACATCTATGGATTAGACAGAGAGTTCATGCAAAAGAACAGATAAAGAAAAATTCAGTTATGAAGAACTAGATTGAAGACTACCAAGCAGAACATATGTATTATCTATCACAATAGGTGATACATATATTTTGTGAACTTAATGGATTTGTAATCAGTAATTCAAGGTTGCAAGCTATCAAGTCATAAGTATTTTTGTCTACTCTCTAAAAATTGTAGCAAATAGAAGAAAACCTTCAAGAAGGTGGACTTAACAGTCTTATTGTAAATCTCTTAACCGAGTGCACACATACATTGTGTTGTTAAAATCTCTTAACCAAGTAGACTTAACAAGTCTAACTTGTTACTCCTAACAAGGTAAGATCATCAGAAGTGATCACAACTTGTACTCTTTACCAATACCTTCCATTCTGCAGATAATGAAGCTTTGTGGGTTTTATCCCCACCATAGTTTTTACCTTCTAACAAGGGTTTTCTGCGTTATCAATTCTTGTGTCATGTGTAAATGAGTTTAATGAATGTTTCTATGTTTGTTTACATGCATTTACATTTATGCTATGATATTACATGCATGAGGTAGTAAAGCAACAATGGTTGGTAATGCAAGAAAATATTACTAAGGTTAATTGATAAAAACCTTTAAGGGTACTGATTCACCCCTCCCCTCTCAGTACACACCCTTGCATTATTCCAACACAAAATGAAGAAAAAACAAAACTAAATAAAGGTGACTAACTGAAAACCACTAGTAGTCACAACAGATAACAATTACAAGGGGGATAGTTTAACATAAAATAAATTTTGATATGCAATGATAAAACAAGGATAACAAATCTCAACATGCAAGGAAATGAATTATCTTATCTTATCACATTTGAACTTCAATCACAGATAACACCTGAAAAAAGCAACTGTTGGATTATATAAAGTACCAATTTAACTTTCAAAAAGTTAGCAATGATAACTCAATAAAACATTCTCAGCATACAAACTAGATGCATTGTTTATTATCATTTTTAAAATATAAAGTCCAAAACCCTTAGGTACAATGTATGAACATAAAAATTCTCCAAATGTTCCTCTAGAAAATTCTCCAAAGACATTCAAAACAACCTTGTATTTATAGGCTTCACATTCGAACCAACTGGGAAATGCGCCATCTTATCACATTTAAACCAAGATACTAGTGTTTATTTTGTTCATCAATCACATATAACACTTGAAAAAGAAACTGTTTGATTACTTAAAGTACCAACTTAACATTTGAAAAGTCAACAATGAAAACTCAATAACAAATTCTCAACATACGAACTAGATGCATTGTTGATTATCATCTTGAAAATATACAAGTCCAAAACCCTTAGGTACAAAGTATGAACATAAAAATTCTCCTAAAGTTCCTCTTGAAAATTCACCAAGTTTCTCTTTTTACATTCAATACAACCTTGTATTTATAGGCTTCACAAGATAACCAACAATAACCACTAGATAACTACCTTTGTACTTTTTGAGAAAAACAAGCTTTACTATAATTAGAATTATATCAACTTTTGTGTAAACAAAGATTAGTTTCTTACTTGATTAGAAACATATGACATAAGGCACTTTAACAAAAAAAAACATCTAGAAACTTGTAACTTCTAACTTATGAATTACGCTGAGAAACTTCTTCATCCTTGTCGAACTTGTTTGTATCTGAAACTATCTCACCACCAAACCATTGCAAGCTTGGATCTTCATTTACCTAGAATTTCACACCTTTACAATCTTTTAGCGTCCTCACATGAAGTGGAATTCAGTATGTCACATCTAAAGCCATTCTCATAAAAGAAATTCCCTTCTCCACATGTAAGAGATGATCCCAATGGCTCTAATAGAATTAGGATAGTCAATCCATTCTCGAGAGGAAGATTCTTTGGATCTATTTATTGCTTGCTTCAGATGTTAAGTTTGTCCTTGATGCAAATACACATTTGGAGATATTGCAACGACAACATGGTAATTAATGCACAATTGGTTATAGTTGATGATATTATGGGCAACATCTTTAATAGTATATTTGATGTTGTGATTAAATAAAAACTATGAACTGTGGATTTTGGTTATGTTATTATTAACCTTGAGTAAAACTCACTTGGTCATTACCTCACCATTTGGCCACACTATATGGTGGAATTCAAAGAAAAGTTAATCCAGTCTGACGTAAATGTTTTCTAATTTCACAGAGGATTTTTTTTTGGCTCTATGAAGTAGAGATAAAGTGAACAACATAAAGAGGTATGCTTCTACATCTAAGTTTTTTTTGTGAATAAGAAAGGATGTTTTATATCCATGAGATAATCAATTACAGTTGACAGTTTTTAAACGAATTTGGATGCATATTTTCTTGTTGAAACTGAAATTGCATAAACAGTTTTTTTAAAGTTGTAATCACAGTTGTATTCGTAACAACAATTAATATTGGTGTTGATTTAAGCTCCACAGACAACTTGAAGACAATTATGCATTATCAGAGAGTTGTGTTTATTTTTATCACTTCTTTGACAACACGATATTTGAGTTTATACACGGTGGTAAAGATTGGTTATTCTTTGGCAAAGATAGTTGTAATCATGATTAAACACAAAGCACTATTTTTGTGTGGACTGGTATCCATTGACAGTTGTGATTCTGCAGAGTTTTTTAAAATTACCCTATTCAGAGAATTTGTAATGAACCGTTACAGGTTGTTGTAACTGGTATGAAACAGTGAATCCAAATATTTTATGTATCCTTATATATAGGAAGGTGAATGTATGCAGAGTAACAAGTGTGTGTGAGTGTATTCTATGTATGTCCGTCTTGTTATGTATAAGGAACATGTTCAGAACTGAGTGTAAAATCATACGGTTGTATGAATGTACATAAATTCATAAATCTGGAATGTATCTATGCATGTATATATGTTCTGTGATAAAATTTGTAAAAGAAAAAAGAAGGGGTTGGTGCTCCTTGCAGTTGAAGCTGCAAACTAGTGTAAAAGGAGTTGAAGCTCAATACAAATTACAGTACAGGTTTTAGAGTGGTTTTTCTCCCTACAACAAAACCTATTCGGTTTTGAGGGTTTTCCACTCAACACAAATACTGTGTTCATGTTCTTTGTGAGTTTATCTTTTAGCTGCTCTGATATCTTTCTTTTGTGTACTTCTTATGTTCTTGAAAGTTCTCTTTATATTGTTCATATGACTGTCATTAAATCAATATGTATTCTGTTTTCAAATAATGAGTCTGAGTAAAGTATAAAAGCTTGTTTTATAAAGACTCTCATGATTCATCCCCCTCCTTCTCAGAATCTTTCCACTTCCAACATCAGATTTAATCTTTAAGTCCATTTCAAGCAATGGATCCTTCTTTATTGACAATCTTGAATATAATACTGTTATAATGATGCAAGAAACAACACGACTAATAATAATAATTCCTCCTTTTTAGGTGTAACACTGCAAATTTCAAAGTTACACTGACTTCTCAATTAGAATTTGAAGTGACATTTTCCTTTAGTATACTATAATGCATAATGGACTGATCCTCATGTTAGCTTGTAAGGTATCCCTGCATAATCTCAACTTGGGTTTCCTCACAATAAAATTCAGATTGTCTTTTAGGGCCCGTTTGGCGTCTGGAATTAACCTTGAATAGGTAGCCAATAATGCATGAATTAAATAATTCTTTGTTTGGTGCATTTTTTGAATTCTAGAATTAAAAAACTAATCCCCATTTTGGGGCTTATGCTTTCATTAGTTAATTCCAAAAAAAAGCTGGAATTCATTTCTTATTCGAGAATAAGAAATTTATGGATTCAAAATTTATTTTTTTTATTAATTTTTTTTAAATTTTTTTTTTTTTGAAATCTTTTTTTAATCTTTTTTTTTTTAATGTGGGTATGTATATATATACACATGTGTGTATATATATGTGTGTGTATATATACACACTCATGTATATACACACACATGTGTATATACACACATGTGTATATACACGTGTGTATATATATGTGTGTATATACATGTGTGTATATACACACACATGTGTGTGTATATACACACATGTGTATAT
>MU227026.1:637074-649416 GCA_018584345.1 Thuja plicata
CACGTGTATATACATGTGTGTGTATATACACACATGTGTATATACACATGTGTGTATAAATACATGTGTGTATATACACACATGTGTATATATGTGTATACACGTGTATATATACATGTGTGTATACACACACGTGTATATACACATGTGTGTATATACACGTGTGTGTATATACACATGTATATGTGTGTGTATGTGTATGTGTATATATGTACACAAGTTAAAAATACATATTCAAATTAATTAAAAAAATAAAAAAATAATCCTTATTCCAATTTTACAATATGGGATCCAAACAGAGAATAGCTTATTCCAGCTTTCATTTTTAGAATTAATTAATTCGAGAATAGGCCCTTATTCTAGAATAGGCCTATTCTGGATAAGTTAATGCCATGCACCAAATGGGCCCTTAACGTACCCACTTCACTCCTATCCTGCACTGATGAAGCATTAAAGATGAAGCATTAAAGAGAGAAATTTGCACGCTTTCCTTCTATGTGCACAACCTTGTATGTTCTAAATGCGAGCACATTATGAGATAGAACTGGTAGATCTTATGTCTTTCATCTTTCACACTTTCTAAACACATTTAAATGAATGTTTTGCAATACTTTATAATAAACCCATTTTCTTTGTGTTTAGCCCGCATTACAGTCCATGAGATGCGCTTCTTTGAGTCATTCTATCAAACAATTTAGGTGCTTTGTCTGTGCTTTCACATTTTCCATACATGCATGTGTGGGTAGTTGCAACTCTAACATCCGAAAATATCCTTCATCCCTTTGCCTTGATGCATCTCCATACGTTATGTTTTGAAGGATGTCGATACCGCATTCCAAAGTTCTCATATGCAGCAAGGGCGATGCAGATGTTGGAAAATATTATGGAATTTGGCTTTACTTCTGTCAATTGCATTTTCTTTCGAGTTTCTAAACACTTTCAACAAATCCGTTTTCTGTAAATCTTGCAACCATTTCATATCATTTCTTGAGGCGACACCTTTGAAATTTTTCTCTCAAACAACTGAGGCACGTGGTATACCTTTCACGGATTATATTTAATCCGCATCTCATTGAGGTATTCGGTCAAACAGTTCAATCATAATATTGTTTTGAAATGCCTCAACATTAAATTCTTCAATGTGCCCATCAATAATAAGAACATTAAGGTCCATTCCGTTCTTCCAAAAAAAAAATTTTTTTTATGCATATCCTATTTTGGGATGTGAAGTATTGGTTAAAATATTAATAAGAGATTTTCCTGCTTTAAGAATGGACGTAGGCAAATTTGCTGAACCACTATAATCAGCTGTGTTATGTGTCATGTGTTGTGTCTTTATTTTTCTTATTGCTGTCTTCAATATATTTATTAGTTTTATATCTACTCGTTTATAACTTACAATTAGTATCAGAGCTTGGTTAAATCTAAGGAGCAGATATGGAAGACTGTGAGGTTTTTATTTTAACTAAAATAGAAGTTGCAGCAAATGATTGGGTGCTCGATATAGGAGAAACATTTCACACTACTTCACATAAGAAATTTTTCAAAACATTTCAAAGCGGTCATTTTGATAAGGTATCTCTTGCAGATGACAAATCTCTTCAAATTGTTGGAAAATGAGATGTTTTGTTGAAACTAACGGATGAAAATAGGTAGCTGCTACGAGATGTCCGGTATGTTCCTCAGCTCAAAAATAATTCAGTTTCAGTTAGAAAATTGTTCTTTCAAGAATTTAATGTCAGGTTGGAATCCAATAAATAGAAGGTCACTAAAGGGTCTTTAGTAATTGTAAAAGGAAACATATTGAATCCTTTATACCTGATAGAGAGTCACAATAAAGTGAGAGTTATTCATAGCAATGGCACAAAGCTTTGGCATAATTTTTCTCATAATTCTCAAAAAGAAGAGTAAAAGAGCAGCAACTGAAATGAAAGGTAAGACATTGGGAAATAGAAATCAGAAACTATGATTTTAAGAAATTTAAAGGAGTAGTTCTTGGTGACAAAAGAATT
The DNA here is from genome assembly GCA_018584345.1 of Thuja plicata. Lineage (NCBI taxonomy): Eukaryota > Viridiplantae > Streptophyta > Pinopsida > Cupressales > Cupressaceae > Thuja > Thuja plicata. The sequence goes on from MU227026.1 coordinate 639,087, forward strand.
ATTTTTGTTGTTGAATCTAAAATTATGTCGATGCAAATAGATGAGAATCTTGATCAATATTTTGCCACTAAAATGGAAATAGATGAACCTGATGGTATGGATCATAACAACGATATAGAGCTCTGTTCTGAATCTAATGACCGAAAGCTTGAGATTTTAGACGAGTCTAATTTGTAGACTAGTTTCATTGAAGGAAATGAAAAATTGAATATGGTGGACATAAGTTGGGCTTTAAATCACCTTAATTTACAACCCAATTCTGCAGAGAACGCAAGAGCAACAAAAGAGTGACATGTCAAATGGGACCATACAGGGTAGAGGAGAGCAATAGGGTTGTGGGATCCCGACATAGCAGTGGATGCATGCTTTGTACCCCATGCGGTGATGTGCAGACAAGTGGAAGTGCAGGACGACTCCTCTATCTGGTATGGCTTTGTTCTCTGCAGCGACCTCAACAATTTTTTTGTGGGCTTCTACTCTAGTGTTCATAAAAATTGTGTTCTTTGAGTTGCTTTGTCTTTGATGCAGTCAAGGATGGAGAAACCCCAAAAGATCAATCCGGTCCTTGCAACCAACACAACACAACAAAAATAACAAGAACCAAAAGCCAATGATGAGAAAATAAGAGATCAACGTTCAATTATGATCGGTGAATCTTATGAAAACTCTCTTATCCCATAGGAACAAGTCCATAAGCTTAAATAGCAATTACAATAATCGGTCGGCCTAGAAAAGAATAAGAAAATGTGTCACAACAATTAGGTTAGGACCCAAAACACCTGGATCAACCTCCAATACAAATAATAAGAGATGCGATCAAACAAAAAATTCAGCCTCAAACGTAACACTGAGCTGACACGAATGTGCTCGGAAAAATCAACTAGAAGATCATGACAGATCAGAAACCCAACCATTGATCGGTAACATGAAGAACAATATAGTCCCGCAAAGAAACTGCAATAACTCTCATGCGTTGAAACTAAATGAGGTGCAATCATAGAAAATGATCCAACACGAAGCCAAAAACACATAGTCATGAACACATAGCCATGACCGCAATAAAAAAGAAAAAGTACAAATCTATCACCAACAGAAACATCGGGCTGAAAGAAAACAGACAACAACTAAAAGAAAATGTTTTTGGTTGACGCAAGATTTCTTAGATCCCAAGATGCTCCTACATTAGACACCCGGGGTAATTGAAAGTGAGTCCCTCACTTTGCTGGGGCCAAAGGAAAACCAAATAGGTTAACCTCAACCTGAGAAATCCATGATGAATCCTCAACTGGTTTGTCCTTCCACTTGACTAGATATTCCATATACTGCTTACTTCTTGTAACTAGACCAACTCTGCTATCCAAAATCCTCTCTATCTAATCCATATGCTTCTAAAGATATTGTTCTTCAACATCCGATCCTCTACTGCTACTACAATTTGATTCATGATACTCATACAAGTCAACAATATTGAAAACCGGTGATATATCCATATCCTCTAGTAATTCCACTTCATAAGCATTCCCTAAATCAAATCTCCTCACGATCTTGACCAAACTTCTTCATCTTCAACTTGTTATAAGTACCAACTAGAAATCTAGCCTTCTGCAAATACATCATAACTTCAAATCCCACTTGAAATTCCTTATGTCTCCTCTTCATGTCAACTCTCCTTTTATAAACTTGGTTCATTTCGTCCAAATGATGTCTCACTCCTTCATGTAATGACTTCATAACCTCAAAAAAATCCTCCCTTGCAACACTCTTCTTAAATTCAAGACTGATATCCCTTAATTATTCTATTCCTTTAGGATTAAGCCCAACAACCACTTCAAATGGTGTCTTCCCTGTACTCCTATTTACTAATTTGTTATATGCAAACTCTGCATATGGTAAAACCAAATCCCAATTTCCAAGGTTATCTCAAACTAAACATCTCAACAAGTTTCCCAAACTCCTATTCACAAACTCTGTTTGCCCATCAATTTGTGGATGAAAAGTATAACTGAACTTCAAATCAACTTTCAACTTCTTCTGAAGTGTCTTGAAAAAGTAACCAACAAATCTACTGGCCCTATCTAATATAATGCTCTTAGGTAATCCATGCAATCTCACAATCTCCTTGATAAATAAATCAGCTACATGCACTGCATTGATAGTCTTCTTACAAGGAATAAAATATGCCATCTTAGAAAACCTATCTACAACCACAAATATAGAGTCATAACATCTTTGTGTTCTAGGAAAAACCAAGTACAAAATCCATACTAATCTCCTCCCAATGTCTGACTGGTATTGTCAAAGGTGTATACAACCCCACATTTTGACTACTTCCTTTTGCGACTTGGAATACTTTACAACTCTGTACAAATTTCCTCACATCCTTCTCAACTTGTGGCCAAAAGTAATTCTCACTCACCAAAGCTACTATCTTATCAATGCCAAAATGTCCTGCTAAACCTCCACTATGTTTCTCCTTAATCATGTTCTCTCTCATGGAACTCCTAGGTATACATAACTGATTACCTCTAAACAACATTCCATCCTGAATGAAATAATCTAACCGCTTACTTCTGTCAACAATGATAGGTTCTTTACAAGCCTTCCAAGACTCAGCAAAGTCTGGATCTTCCTCATACAAGGTCTTCAATTCATCAAAACCCAATACTGGAATCTTCATCTCAGTAAACAAAGTCCTTCTCCTACTCAAAGAATCAACAAATTTATTTTCCACACCACTCTTATGTTTCAACACAAATGTGTAACTCGACATAAACTCAACCCATCTCATATGTATATGATTCAAATTACCTTGACTACCCAAATAATTCAATGCTCGATGATCGGTAAACAATACAAACTTCCTAGGTAACAAGTAATGTTTCCACTTCTTCAAAGCTTGAATTATAGCATAGAATTCTTGATCATACACTAAATACCTTCTTTTAGCATCATTCAACTTCTCACTGAAATAAGCAACAAGTCTCCCTTCTTGAGTCAAAACAGCTCCAATTGCATTTTCATTAGCATCACAATCTACTTGAAATACCTTATTGAAATTAGGTAAAGCTAATACCGGTTGTTTTGTCACCTTCTGTTCAACAACTCAAAACTTCTGTGTGCTCCATGTGTCCATTTTAACTCCTTTTTATCACCTCTCATAGTTTCAGTCATCGGTCCACAGATGGAACTAAAGTGTCTGATGAACTTCTGATAGAAACCAGCTAACCCATGAAAAGATCTTACTTCTTCAACATTCTCAGGTGTAGGCCACTCAACACTGAATTTCACTTTCTCAGGGTCCATCTTCAATCCCTCAATAGATATTACAAATCCCAAGTAAACTAACTATTTTTTCATGAAAGCACACTTCTTGATGTTTATCAACAACTTCTCTTCTCTCAACCTCTGCAATACTTGTCTAACATGCATCAGATGTTCCTCTTTTCTTTTACTAAAAATCAAGATATCATCCAAATAAACAATGACATACTTACCCAAGAATTTCTTTAGGACTTCATTCATCAGTCTCATAAAAGTACTAGGTGCATTAGACAATCCAAAAGGCATTACCAACCACCCATACAATCCCTCATTTGCCTTAAATGTAGTCTTCCACTCATCACATTCGTTGATTCTAATATGATGATATCCACTCTTCAATTCAATCTTTGTGAAATACTTAGCTCCACTAAAAAAATCCATCAACTCATCCATCCTAGGTAAAGGAAATCGGTACTTAATTGTAGTCTGATTAATGACTCTTGAATCAGTACACATCCTCCATTGTCCATCTTTCTTAGGTGCCAATAAAACAGGTACTGCACATGGACTCAAACTTTATCTGATCAATCCTCTCTACAACAAATCTTGTACTTGCCTATTGAGTTCTTTATTCTCTATTCATGTCATCCTATATGCTTCTTTATTTGGTAAACTAGCTCCTAGTATCAAATCCATTCAATGACTAATACTTCTTACCGGTGGTAATCCATTAGGTACATTATCAGATATGATGTCAACATACTCACTCAACAATCCAAAATTTCCTTAGGATGTTCTTCTACCAAAACATTCTTCTTAGATTCCTTAGGCACTAAAGAAAAACACATATTATTATGCTTCATGCCATCCAAAAAAACTCCAACCATCTACCAAACAGATTCTTGCACTGGTACAAACTTTACTCTTAAGAGGTTCCTCTAAAGGTAACAAATTGTGTTTCATCCCATTAGCAATAATAGTATAAACATTCCTTCTACCATCATGTATGACTTTCCTATCATACTGCCATGGTCTACCCAACGAGATATGACACATATCCATAGGCATAATATCACACAAAACTTTATCATAATTCTTCCCAATCTTGAATTTAACTAGGCATTGTTCACTTACCAGTACCTTATGTTCATCTTGAATCCATGCAATCTGACAGGGTTTAGGATGTTTCATCCTCTGCAACTTCAGTTTGTCAACTAACTCTTCTAAAGCAAAATTATCAGAACTACCACTGTCTATGACAACATTACACACCTTGTTCTGCACCTTACATCTTGTTCTAAACGGATTCTTCCTCTTTATAGACTCCTCTAGTTCTCCATGATATAGGATCCTCCTAGTCATAAGGGTTGCACCTTCCTCTGCTTGATTGTTGTTCACTGAATCGGTGGACTCCTCATCAACAAATGCTATTCTCCTACTGCTCTTTGCTTTCTTCTTAGAGTTACCTTGTTTGCAATCAAAGGCTCTATGCCCTACTTCACCACATTTTAAACAAGTGCCACTAAATTTCTTCTTTCACCACTTCCTTCCCTTCATTCCGATAGGAACTCCTATCACTCCTCCTATACCAACCGATGTCCTTAGCTTCAGGCTCATGTTTACTTTGCTCTGCAGTAGATTTACCTCTTTGAAATCTTCCACCTTTGCCTCTTTGTTTTTGCTCATGCCTTCTATTCAGCTTCTCTTCAACCTTCAAGGCCCACTTGTAAGCCTCTTGCACACTCCTAATTTTCACTAGACTAACTTCATCTTGTATGGACATCCTCAAACCATTAAAGTAGCGAGCAACTTGTTCAACTTCATCATCTACATGACTAGATTTGATGTTCAACTTATAGAACTCTCAGTATAACCCTTAACACTTAAATCTCTTTGCTTCAAGCTTTACAACTTTCTAAACAAACTTACTTGATAGTCCTCAGCCAAAAAATTTGCTTTTAATTTGGTCATCATCCTATCCCATGAATTCATCTTGTCTTTACCTCTTCTTTGTTGATCTATCTGCAAATATTCCCACCATAGGGATGTATGTCCTTTCAACTTGGTACAAGCATACTTCACCTTCCTTTCTTCATTAGTCCCTTCAAGCTTGAAATACTTATTCATCTCCGTGATCCAATCTATCAACTCATCAACATCTAAGTTACCATGATAATCAGGTGGGTTGAAATGAGGCCTCCGATTAACATTAGTCAATGCCCTAATGAATCTTTCCTCTCCTTGATTCAACTCAGGTTGTGCTTCCTGGTTATCTCCTTCTACTGCTTCATTCTGATTATGTTCATCTCCTTCTTCATCACTTGCATCTTCTATATGTTGTCCTCTTCTCTAGGCTGTCTCTACTGCTTCCAATCTTGCAAATATTTTCCTTAACAAATCCAAAACAACTGGATCTGCATGTGGTGCTCCTCTAGCATTTCTCCTGGCCATCTTCACAATTCACAGTCACGTAGGTTGGATCCTTTCAACTACCACCCCACAAGCAAACCCCAAGGATGCGAAACCTTGCTTTGATACCACTTGATGCTGTCAAGGATGGAGAAACCCCAACATATCAGTCTGATCCTTGCATTAAACACAACACAACACAACAAAAATAACAAGAACATTAAGCCAATGGTGAGAAAATGAGAGATCAACCTTCAATTCTTATTGTTGAATCAATTACAATAGATCTGCAACATGCAGTCTCACATGCGAGACATACATGCTTGATTAGATCAGAAATCTTTTGCAAACCCTAGCCAAGATGGGCTAGATAATCTTATGAAAACTCTCTTATCCCATAGGAACAAGTTGATAAGCTTAAATAACAATTACAATCATCAGTCAGCCTAGAAAAGATCACATTTTACAAAAATAAGAAAACATGTCACAACAATTAGGTCAGGACCCAAAACAATTGGATCAACTTCCAATGCAAATAATAAGAGATGCGATCAAACAAATAATTCAGTCTAAAACGTAACATTAAGCTAGCACGACCGTGTGGGGAAATACCAACCAGAAGACCGGGACAAAGATCAGAAACACAACTGATCGGTAACATGAAGAACAATACAGTCCCACAAAGAAACTGCAATAACTCTTGCACGATGAAACCAAATGAAATGCGATCATAAAAAATGATTTAATACGAAGCCACAAACACATAGCCACAACCGCAACCAACAAGAACAAGTACAAATCTATCACCAACAGAAACACCAGACTGAGAGCAAACAAACAACAACTAAAAGCAAATGTTTTTGATTGACACATGCTTGCTTAGATCCAAAGATGCTCCTACATCAGTCTTCACCAACATGCCTTCCAACGGAGACCTTGAGCTTGAATGCCAAGAAGCATCAAGTGGAAGATGGACAAGTTTTGCAGATAAGGGGACGACGAACGGAAGAAAAGGTCGACAAGAATGATAAATATCGCTGTGTGGAACGACAGGCCAAGAGCTTCGTCCACCATTTTCTCAGAAAATGTGGGAACAACACGTTGTGATGAAACATGCCAGACTTACAACAATGTCTTGCAAACTAAGTGGACAAGGAGTTGAAGAGTATGTGAAGGCATGCGAAGGGGTTGAGAAACCATTCGACAATGCACAAAGAGGAGTTATACAACTTGACATTTCACTGGTTTCCAAACAACACAATGACGATGGCATGTAGACAATAACGTGTGACAAGACAAGATCAATCACACTAAAGAGGGAACTGGCCGCCATAGGTATTGAAGGCCAAGACAACGATTGTGCGCTTGGACCACATATTCTAGAACATCTAGAAGGAGACGACTTATCATCACACCATTTTTTGAGAGCCGAGGTTTTCTTTCTTCGGATTAAACAAAATGTGTACTCCAATAAATTTTCTCTGCATTGCTTGGAGACTTTTGGAAGCATGATATACTCCGATGATGTGTATGTAGAAAATAGGGAAGAGGACTAGAAATCGTGCTCTATGGGGCTTTTTGGGCCACCCAATACTAGAAAATCGACCTTGATGGATTTCGTGGCGGAAGCAAAGGTTGCTGCAGTTTCTAATGATGAGGAATTGAATGCTGTGAGATTGTCTCTGGTCGCTCTTGGAGCGATTTCTGAAGTGACATTTGCTTTGGAGCCAATATTCAAGCGATCAATATCGACTGTTATAAGGGATTATGGTGATCTGGAGAATCAGGCGAAGAGTTTTCTAAGAGCTCATGAATTTGCAAACGTAAATTAGATTCCCTCACACAGAAAGGCGGTTTATATTCCCATCGACCGAGTTCCTGTTATTGTTCTAGCAGATGGGGTGAACTCTATAATTGGCAGTGCGAGAAGAGTAGTTGACATCGAAAGAACAACTTCTCATGAGTATTTACTTACCGGCTAAAGACCCCTATGGAGAATGCGTTAAGAGAGGATTTCTCAACCTTTGCAACTAATAACTTGAGAGATCTATTTATTTTGGAAAAGATGGACATTGAGCAGAACATTATGGTCACTGGGTCGGATTCTGCGAAGCAAAAAAGTGAGAAATGGCTTGAAACGAAGCCCAAAAATTTGGTCTTGTTCAATTTCTTTTGTCCCATGTTATTGTCACTGGGGCAGATTCAAGAACTCACCTTGGGGCTTGAAGGCGGTGGGCAGAGTATTGTGAATTCAAAACCCATGATTGCGTGGTCAGATATTGAGAACGAGCAAAAGCTCAATGCTCATGTTCTAGTCCAGGAAATGAAGATGGGACTAGTCAGCAAATGGGAAGTGGTTCGATGTGTTGCACATGAGAAAGTCACTGTATAGCGTATGTGTTCAAATTAAAGACGGAGGAGTGTCTGAAGCCTAGCGATCACTTGACCATTCACCTTCCAGACTCTTTTCTTGATCGCTGAAAGCATTTGTATAAATAGATGTGTACATGCTATGGACAGAAGTATTGGTTAAAACATTAATAAGAGATTTACCTACTTTAATCAGTGGTGTTATGTGTGTTGTGTCTTTATTTTTCTTATTACCGTCTTCAATATGTTTATTAATTTTATGTCTGCTCGTTTATAACTGACAGCCTACAATAAGCGCGCCATAAGAAGACATCTCCTTAAGACTTTCTGTCAAATTTCCGATTCTTTGCGCTTTGATGGATGCCGATTTCTCAAGCTCACATTTTAGCGCAGTTTAGAAAGTCAGTTTTTACACCCTCCAATTGCATTTGCTTGAAGATTTCTAAAGCCATAACAACAAAATTATTTTTGCATAATCCTGCAAACATTTCATTTCAAACCTTTAGTCGGCATCTATTCGAGGCATTCGTTCAAACAATTCAGTATGCTGTATATCATTCCACATTTAGTATGCATGTTTTCCAGCGCTTGCTAATACAGCATCCGCCGATTGCAATTGCTTGAAAGCTTTTAAAGACTTTCCAACAAACCTATTTTGCGCATATCATGCAATCATCGCATATCCATGAGATGACATTCTGTCAAACAATTTACATGCCTTGTCTGTATCTACACATTTTTCATGCATCTGTACAAGAGAATTTTCAACTGAAGCTTCTATTTTGCGTGGTAGTGAAGAAGAGTGGCAGCAAAGGTTTTCGGCTTTGCACCTGCAGGTCTGCAGGTAGCATTAGCTCGAAATTTTCTGGAGTTTTTTCACCAAACCCATTTGTGCACAGGCTGCCAATTACATCTGCTTCAAATTCTCTGATGCCTCTTCAACAAAACGATTTTCGACATGTCCTGCCATCATGAAGTTTGTTTTCCATATCCTTTGAGGCATTTTATCGATCTGTTTGCAGGTTGTCTATGCTTCGACGCATTGAATAGTTGTTCGACAGTTTGCTAGAGCATTTACAATTATAAGTTCTGTCAAAATCCCCTAATCTCCCCGCTTCTTTTTAAAGCTCTCATCGTATCATAAGATGGGAGCAGACTTCAAAAACAACTATGGAATTTGGCGTAGCACTTGTTAACTGCAACTTCTTAAAATTTCCACGGTGTTTTCAAGAAAACGATTTCGTGCATATCCTGCAGTTATTTCGTTCCTTTCTTTAAGGTCACAGCTTTTTGTGGCATTTTGTCAAACATTTCAGCTGCGTTCTTTGTGATTTCCCATTTCTTTGAGACATTTTGCTAAACAGCCCACGGGTTCTGTTTTTTACCTCACCTTGACATGCATGTCTGCCAGAGCATTTGCAAAACAGAGTTGTATTGTAAATTGTCAGTGCGTATTCATATACGATTTACAGGTTCCAAGAGAACACAACCACCAGAGATTTCTTTGGCATTGTAGGCTTTTCAACATATCTATTTTATGCAATCCTTCCAATCAAGTAGTTGCCGTGACTAATCTCAGTTTCCACATTTCGCATCTCTGCGTTCCATAGCAGCTACAGCAGCACATTTGCACATCTAGAAAACCCCTCTATTATATCGTTTTCTTCTTAAGCACCCAAGTAGAGGTTAATAGTTAACAAAATGAGCAACCCAGGAAAAAAGAGCTGGGAGATCAACCTTTTCAAAATGCTCCTTTGAAGTTAGTCAGGTTAATTATTTTGAAAATTTGAGCATAAAGTGAGTTGATGATTAATCAATTAAGAGGTTAATCATTGTGACCAAGTGAGTACTAAGGGCCCGTTTGGTTCTAGGTATTGAGTGGGAATTGGCATACCTGCATGCTGGTATTGGCGAATACAGTGTTTGGTTCCAAAATGAAAAATAGGAATAGGGTTTTGCGAATTCTAATTTTGGGCCTTTTTGAGCATAGAGCAATTCCCCCTCAGGACCTGGAATTGGAATTGAAAATGAGAATTGGAAAAAAGTCATTGATTTTGGGAACCTATCAATTCCCATTTATCGGGCTTGTTTTTGCATTGTTTTTTTTTTTTCACCTGCCGCGTGAGAGGAAGGTTTCTGCCGCTGAGAGGAAGGTTTCTGCCACCGCCGCTGCCCTAGCATCTGTTCTAAGGTTAGTTTTGCTCCTTTCATTCCCAGCGTTCTTAGTTGTATCATGTCGCTTGGGGTTATTGGGCTCGCTGGGATTTTTGGCCTGCAACTTTGGATGGAG
>MU227026.1:679112-692857 GCA_018584345.1 Thuja plicata
ATTGTATTGTCTATTATGTATTATTACATACCCTGTGACTTGTGCAGTGGATGTTGATTAGGTGGTATACCTTATGGTATCAGAGGTATATGTAATCTTTATTATTGAGATGTATGTTATTGGGTTCTGATTATGTAACCTTTATGTCAGTTCTATATTATTGTAATCGTAGATTAGTTTGTTTAAGTAATTCTACGTTAAGGAACCCTCGAGGAATGTTAATCATGTATGCGTTGTATTTCATGTATGTCATGTACTTCATTATGTTTCTTCCGCATTGTTATCATTATTGTTTGTAACATTTAAAAAAAAAATTATTCCGTCAACTTAGTGTCATGTTTAGGTTAAGTTCTCCTGGGTTCCCTGGCGGGGCATTACACTATGTTTCACAAATGTGTATGAAATAATAAAGTATATAGGGCATTGCATATCCATCGAATGTTTATCATCTTTCATCTGAATGCTTAATGAATAGTGTAAATAATGACATAAGTTTAGTAAAGGATAACTCACATGGATGCATGTTAAAATATTAGGATTGATGGTAAGATTATACATGTAACTTAATGTTAAGAGTAAAGGAATGAATTGAAAACTTATATTAATCAATCAATGCCTTAATGGTCAAATGGTTAGATTGGATTATGTTACTTGAATAACAGTGTTAGGGAACCTGTGAGGACTTAGATTAGTTATAATATTTCATTAAAAAATATATATTCACATCTCTTAGTAGTTAGTTGGCTTGTCCTCCTGGGTTCCCTAGCGGGGCGTGACACTTTTCAACATCACCAATCTATCTAATTGTATTATTTGAAATAGGTATCACCACCTCTGTAGCTTTATCCTTTTGTGTTTCATCTTTACCTTGCACATCTGCAAATGTGTCAATAGGATCTTTTTATGGTGTATCAGAAGGTATATCACCTATAATGGCTTATATCACTTGTTTAGTAGAGATAAATTCATCTACTATCACCTTATCTTGAGTAGTATTTACTGGTTCATTTTCTTTCAATTTATTCTTCATGATGTGAACTGTCTCACCATGGACTTCCTGAGACTCGCCAACTAATATTCTCTATACTCTAGCCCTTGTTTTGAATCTAGGTCTTATTGCCTCAATTATAAGCTTTACATCTTCAATAGACAATTTAGGTTTCAGTAGGATTAATGCTTGCTCCATCATTTCTCTATCTTTTTTCAGAGAATACCTCCACCTAGAATCAATCTTCTTATATATTGTTTCATGTATCATCTTATGTAGTCCACTAAGTCCACTACAAAATTTATGCAAACTGAATACAATAGCATATTCTTTCTTTTGTTTATCTACATCATCAAAATTCTTATAACATCACTTTGTATCACTTACACTACCATATTCCCTTATAATCTCTGCTATGATATCTACATTCAAAATTCTTAGTCTTAGGATCAACTGACTTCTCATTTGTCATGCCAACTACTTTAGAGTTTTTCCCACTAGCCTTATTTTTTTTTCCCCTTTGAATCTTTGTAGCCATGACTAATTCCCTTCTTTATTTGTAAGTTCTACTTCTACAAGTGCCTTCTCTTCTTCCTTTTCCTTTTCCTTTTCCATTAGCACTATGGAAATCCTAGTAGATTTTCCTGTTGCCTTACTGATTGTAGAAGATACAACCTCTACCTCTTTTATTTCTGTAGCAACAACAAAAGTCCCTGCCTCCCTAGTCACAAGCTTCTTCATGATCTTATCCATCATTTCCTTTGTAATTCCACTCTTCTTGGCTAAATAATCAACCTTTTTCCTCACTCTTCTCTCTAGCACAAGTGCCATTAGCTGTGAATGAATTTTTAGATAAGTTTATTCATAGGTATTGTATCATCAGAAAATGGAAGCACTTCCATTTAGGACTGGTTTATCCCTCCAAGTAAGTGGTTTAGGGTCATGTCAAATGCCTTGAATGGGTCTTTGACTTGGATCTAGTTTTTCCCATGTCCTACTCTATTTTCCATGTCCCTCCTACCTATTTTTGGTATCCCTAAGATTTTGAGGTTCTTGACCTTAGGGTCAAGGTCAACCTTGACCCTAACCCAAGGTCTAAATTTCAAATTTCAAAGATTTCAAGATGTCGAGGTTTGGAAATAATTATTTCCTGCTTCCGGGTTGGCTATTTCGGGCTTCGAAGTGGTGACTCTTAAAAAAGATATTTAATATAGGTCCATTTCTAGGGATATGAGCCTAATTGGAATTTATTTTTCATATGTCAGCCTCTCTAGAAGTTTTTTCTCTAGACTAGTATATAAGGAAGCATTCTCCTCTCATTTTTGATCATCTATGCATAATCTATGGAAGCGATCGTCTACTTTCGAGCATTCAAGAATTCAAGCATTGAATTCATCAAGGAGATCCATTAGTAGCCATTGAAGGATTCAAGCTCTATGGAGCCCTCTTGCTGAAGATTTCTCCATCCATATCCATTCAAGCTTCTTCATATCCCAAGATCCATTCAAGATTGGTGTTGAAGATCTAAAGGAAATTGATTTGAGACATCCTATATCCTACAATTCTACAACCATTTGGAGCATCCATACTTGTGGATTCAAGGATTCAAATCCTCAACAAGGGTTTCAACATAAGCAAGGTGAATTTTTCTATTTACTTTGTTTATTACTGCAATTTCAATTCTATTTCAAGGTTAATTCCAAAACTGAGGTTTGACCAAGGCAAAACCCCCATCCAAACAACAAAAAACCCTTTTTTCTTGCAGGTATAGGTATGGAAAAACAAATTACAAAGAAGACTCAGATACCCTTTTGGGAAAACTTTTGGGTTTCTACGAATAGATTTTCCATCGTTGCAGTGCAGGTCAAGGTGGACATAAAGGGGTACGATTGTGCCCCCGTATTTGGGTCAAGTTTGACCTTGCTTAGAAAAGAAAACAATTTCTGGGTTTTCTCCATCTCTGATTTTCTAGGCCAGGGCAAGGTGCAAAATTTCCAGAAACTCAGTAAAGACACCAGAAAACAACAATTTCCAGATCTACTATATTTTGAGGTTAGTATTTGTCTTCAATTCATTTGTTAAGATTTTAATCTTTTTAGATCTATTACACACTCTTCCAAAATGGAATGTAAGGTTTTCCTCTTTCTTCTTATTTCTAATCAATTGTTTCATTTGTGCATTGACCATTTTCTTGTGGTTAATCAATTTGGATCTTTCCTTGTGAATTTGGGGTTAAGAGGAGAATCTTACCTTCCCCAAATTTTCATATGTAAAGGATATTATTTAGACGTGCAAGTCTCTTCTACCCATTTCATCCTAAATATTACCTCTTTACATTTTGGTGAACCTGCTTATGACAACTCTTTCTTTTGTGGTGTTAGATTTACATTTCATGTTAGATCTTGCATGCATATTAGATTAGCCTTCTTTTATGTTCTTGCATTTACATTTCAAAAATTAAAAAAATCATATAAAGAAAAAATACAAAAACATTTATTTGTTCATGCCTTGTGTTTTCCTAATTTAGTTCATTTGCATTGCAATGGTGTATGAGCTTTACTACCTCTAGTCCTAGTTATAATATCCTGATTAGAAGAAGTCACAAAATTATGGGTTCCTTTGATCCCGAGTCTTCCTCTCCTTTCCTTAGGATCCTGGATGACAATTTGATCACTCATGATTCCAATCCTTCTACAGAGAATAAATCTTCTCACTCATCTCATGATGAGGATGATGCTTTAAGAGGTCCTCCTGAACAAGTCCAAAAACTTTCAACTGAACTTGATAAAATGGGAAATTGGCTTATTCAAGAAAACCATAATCAAGATTCTATTCAATCTATAGAGGCCCTTAAGAAAGTCCTTCGTGATAGTGATCAAGGTGTTAATATCTTGTATAGTATCGCTCATCTTGTACATTTAAATGTCAAAAATTTAGTTCAAGAAGCTCAAGATCTAGGACTCACTCCTCCTGTCACTAGTATGGAACCTTCTTCCATTCCTTTAACTAGCATTCCTACTTACACTCCTCCTTTAGTGACTACATCTCTTTCATATTCCAATCCTCTAGCTTCAAATCTTCCACTTCCATCTCTTCTGTGAGTGTTCCACTGGTGTCTCTACCTACCTCACAGCCTTCTTACCATAATGTCCCTTTTACCTATTCCAACACTCTTCCAACTATGGTTCCAAGTGTTCCACTGGTTGTGTCTTCCAATCCTGCCGCTTCCTACACTTTTTCTAGTGTTCCTAATTTTTCTATGCCTCCTATTTCTTCTAATGATTCCACAATCATTAGTCTAGCTCAAACTTTTCCCTCTTTACAACAAGAACTTGCGTCCTTAACTCAATCCAAGTTTAGTATTCCTACATGTGGCATGGGTAGTCCTTTATCCCTAGACATTATTCGTGCTCTTGTCCCTCAGCAAGTCAATATGCATCATCTTGAGAATTAGAATGGTAAGGGAGACCCTGTCACTCATGTTAAAACATTTCAAATCCTTTGTAGTGACTATGCTCATGACCATAGGATTTTAGTCAAGTTGTTTGCTAAAAAATTTCATGATAAGGCCTTGAAATGGTATTGTTCCTTGCCTCCTTATTCTATTGATTCTTTTCCATTATTTTCCAAAACTTGCTAATGCCTTTATCCAACAGTTCCAAAATAACATTGGTCTGTAAGTGTCCTTAACTGATTTAATGCATTGTAAACAAAATACTAAAGAAAACTTGACTGAATTTATTGGTAGATTTAAGCGTTTGTATGCTCAAATTTATTATCATGTTCCTAATATTGATATTCAACATATGTTTATTTCAAATTTGCAAAAGGATATTAGAGATAAGATTCTACTTACTGAATTTACCTTTTTTCAACAACTTTGTGCAACGCTTCATTAGTATCAATTACAAGTGAGTCAATTTGAGAGCAACACTCCAATGCCTCCTATTCTAGTTGATAAGAGTGATGCTTCTCCTAATCCCAACAAGTTTCAGAAACCTAACAACTATGTCAAGATAAATAGGCAAGCAAATGCAGTTGCTGATCAAGTTGTTGTTGCATCCAATAATGCCACTTTTGCATCCACTTCTTTTCATCTGAATCGTACATTTACTTCTCTTTCTGAATCTTTACATTCTATTATGAGTAAGTTGAATGCTAATATGATTAATTTTCCTCCTATGCGATCTCTTCTTCCTACTATGATGACATCCAAATCCTTTGATCCCAAAGCCTTTTGTCAATACCATCGTCATAATGGCCATGATACTGAGAAGTTTTATTCTCTAAAACATAAGGTTCAAGACTTAATTGATTCTAATTCTTTATCTGTTGATAATTTTTATGGTAGTAGGAATGAATTCATCTCTCCTCCTAATCAAAACCTCCAAATCTATACAAATCCTTTTCCTACACATGATACTAATACCATTGTTCAGCCATCTTCTCTGGATATTATTTATGATTCAAAGATGGATGATCTCAATCACATTGTTAACCATGTGGAGCATGTTGTTTTGTCTCAACCTGTATCTCCACCCCATCCTTAATCTCAACCTCCTGTTCAAGTTCCTCCGCCTCAACCTCAACTTCAAGTTCTACCTCAACCTAAGCCTAAACCAAAACCTCAACCTAAACCTCAAAAACAACCTAAGAATAAAAGACCTAGGGAACTCTCAATCACCTTTGATGATTGTGAGACTATTAAAGCTCCTGATGGTCCCCTCTACATTTATGCTAGGATTTCTAAGATACCTGTGCATGGTTTTCTTGTTGATCCTACATCCTTAGTCAATGTCATTACTGAAGAAAACCTTTTTATGAAGAACTTACAACGTGATTGTTATAATACATCTAATGTGTGGATCCAAACTTGCAATGGTTTTCTCTATCCATCATTTGGATCTATTAACTTGCCTATTAAAATTTGTGGTCAATTTGTGGACACTACCTTCATTTTTACCCTAATTCTGATCAGTTTCAAGTTAAGCTTGGTTTGCCTTGGTTGACTGCCATGCATGCCATTGCTTCTCCTATCCATAAGTGTATTAAGTTCATTCATGATGAACAAGTGAAAACAATTAATCATAGTTTATATCAACCTTCTAGGCCTAGGGATTGTGCTACCCTTGACTTCTTTTGGGCTTCATTACCTAATTCATGTTCTTCTCGACCTAATAACCTTTTTCGCCCATATCAAGCTTATAAATATCACAAGATTGTTGAGTTAAGCATGCCTCAGATGTATCTTAACTATGGCCTTTTGCATAAGCCTTCCATACCTCCTCTATCCATTGTTTCTAGTTTTGTTAATCAAGATCCTAGTGTTTATTTTCAACCTATTGAGAATCCTACTAATCCTCCTACAGAACCTGTGAAGGAACCGGTTGTTGTTCCTCCCAGTTCTCAACATATTTCAAACAAGACAAAACATAAACGATCTACCAATGAATGTTGTAAGAAGAGTTGAGCTCAAGCTAAGGCCCGTGCCTCTGTTCTTCAAAGTTCTTTACCTTCTTTTGACCAGCCTATGCCTGATGTGTTGGAAGAAGTTAATGTAAATAATGATGTTAAGATGAATGATTATGATGATTCTATTCGTATCTTAGATTCTATTTTGATTAATCTTGATGAAGAAGATACTCTTGATGATCCTATTGATGTTAATGATGAATATGAGACTATTGATATTGATACTGATTTACCTAATATACTTTCAACACACTTAATAATTACACCTAGTATCAAACATCACGATTCTCAAGAGGATCCTTGTTTGGAATTGGCTATTATTCCTACTGTGTTGGATATAGTCCCTCTTGTGAGTTTCCCACCTTCCCTAAATGATATAGATTGAGATGGGGAGAGTAGGTGTTGCTCTTGATTCGCTTGTCCTCCATGGTAGCCTTTTTTGTGTTTGCCTGTTGTACTGTGTTTCACCCGTAATGTGTTTGATAAATGTTTGTTAGATTCTTTTATATGACCCTTGTTACTTTGTTGGTGTAAGGTGACAAAGGAATCAAACTTGTTGTATTATTCCTCTATATGTATCTCTATTCTTCTATATATTGTTTTCATGTTATGTTGTACCTGTTCTATTGTTCGTAAATGTTTTACTTGTGTAGCATCCTTGGATTTGCGACATGGTAGCAATGATTCTTTTTGGTCTCCATGTTGTGGTCCGAAAAGACTCTTCTTCGTAAATCAATATTTTCTTTCTTCCATTGTGATTTTAGTTCTACTTTCTTTGGGGAATGATGTCAATTCATTTACAATAATATATATATATATATATATATATATATATATATATATATATGATCATACTGACCCCATGGTAGGTAGATCCCTTCTGTGTTCTCTGTATGTTTATATGGTATTTCCCTTTATTTTTCTTCACTTGGGGGCATCTCGTAGTGGAAACTTAATTAGTGGAGTTGTTTACGTTTCTGTTAAATCCATTGGTCCTGTTAAAGTGTTAGTAATGACTTTAACGTGGGAGCATATGCTCTGCTCACTTTTTGCACACACGCACTTCCAAAGTATTTTCAAACTTAAAACTTTTTTTTTCCCTTTATGGATTAGAGACTAATCCTTAAAGCACGAACTTTTACCTTATAGGATCTCTTGATCCCTCCATTTTCAATTTACAAAGTTTTGATCCCTGAAGGTCGGAAGGTGTCTTTAAGACTGTATGTCTCTAGGTTTGGCTTTGTTCTTTTGGAATAGAATATTCTTGAGGGTGAATCCTTGATGGGTTGACTAGTGAGTAGCCACATTCACTAGGCAGTTCAACTCAATCTTTCCAGTTGCACTGTTTCCTTGTGTGATTCACGATGGGACATAGGTTCTCATTGGGCAAGGTAATCACACCCTCTCTCTTTTTCTTTGACTGGTGATGTCTCTCTTATTGTAATCTTGGGGTTAAGACTTGAGTCTCTGGGGGCTTGAGGATTGCTTTGTCCCTTTGATTTCAATAAGATTATCTTTCCTTTGTCACTAGTACATTTCACCCCTATTTTTGACCTAAATTTTTGATGAGGCATTATATTTATTTGTCTTGGTCAGATTATAGAAGGAAAATTTTGATTTTTTTAAAGTAATGCTCGTGTTCATCGAAATTACGACAAACACCAATGTTCATCGAAATTTCGACCAAAATGGGCATTACCTCAAATAAATAAAGATATCTGTTCATTATGTTTCAATCAGAGACCAAGAAAGACACAAAGGGAGGAAGAAGTGAGGGTTTCCTTACGTGTGCCAGTAGTCATGAGACCACGGAGGGCACGACAAGGTCTCACAGGGAAGAAATGTCTACACTCTATCTTGTGGCTCCCCTTCTTCAATGGTCATATGGATGCCCAAATCATTTATGTAGCCCTTATTTTGACACAGACAGAGAGGACACAAGCATATGCAAGGATGAATACTGGAAAAAGTGTGAAATTTGTCTTTGATACCCTCGTGCAAGTAGCCAACCAAGTATTTTGCATTCTTTCCCAGCAGAAAAAGTGTACAAGATAGAAAAAGGTAAATTTAGGGCACTTTTCTCAGTTATCAATCCAGAAAAAGTATACCTGGATTGATAACTGAGAAAAGTGCCCTAAATCTGCAAACATTGCCTCTGAACCTAAAAAAACAGACATTTTCTTTTACAATTCCAACATAATACTACCTACAGTTATCCAGGAATGGCAACTCACCTGTGATACATAACAGAACACCAGCCAAAGATTTCCACCCTCTAACTCGGGTGTTCCTCATAAATATATACATGGAATATGGAGAAAGTGCATTATAAATATGTGGATTATAGTGAAGTATATTATATAGACCAAGTGAACTCATGCATATAAGCCAGATAAAAATGATCGGCGCAAACATTAAGCCTAGCCGATGAGTGCCATAGTGTTGTAATGCAAACAGACACACCAATATAAAACATGAGATAGGAGACAAGACATCTGCAAATAAAAACCATTTGAAATAAGTTTAAAGTATTAATTCCAATTAAGACAATATTATGTGGTAAACTTTAACATAAATTTTTATAATAGTAATTTGAAAAATCACTTCTTGACAGAAGCACGTGACATATTTAAAAAATTGCAAATTAACAAACATAATGATAGACACTTTCATCTTGTTGAATATGATGCTATTCTTGGCCATTTGAAGCAGATTGTTCTATGCAATACTGCAACACTGCATTTGATTTATCAATTTTATTTACTGCAAAAATGAGACAACATCTGCTATTCAAGTCCATCCTAAGATCCTTTCTAATTGTCTATTCCTTGGAAATTCAGTTCTGTGTCTTGATGCCTGAAAAATGGCTTTAATGGAGTATGCTTATATTTTGCAGCCATCTAGTTACGAAATGGATTAAGACATAATCAAGATGTAATTTGAAATTTTAAATGAATTAAAAAATACATATTTTAATTAATTAATCGACTCTTGCATCATATTATACATAATATGAGGGATATAACATGCCTTCCCTCCTCAAAAGATTTACACCTTGAAATATTACTGAAATCTTCAAAATATCTTGGGCGAAAAAATCCTATTGCTATAAGAGTTTTCGACATTTGTCTAATCATAATAGTACAAAACTCTTTTGCAATATACATGATTTTGGAAACATTTTTTTTCTTGAAAATTGAATGATCACAATTATATGAGCACCGTATACTAGTTGGGAATAATAAATCTAATAATGTCTTGTATCATTTACAATAAAAGGCCTCAATCGAAACCTTCTTCAGCCTTCTTCCCCAATGTAGAATCAACCTCAAACAAGGCAGTCTGTGCAGAAAAAATTTGTGAAGGTCCCTACACTCAAAATGTAGTACCAGATAGAAAAAGGTAAATTTGTGAAGGTCCCTACATCTCTTGAAATCTTTACACAAGAAAATAAAAGAACATGAGTGACTAGAGACTTGTATTTGTAATTAATAAGAATCCTCTCTATTTTCGTATTTGTAATTAATAAGAATACTCTCTATTTTCTTCAATGATCACAGTCAGCAATGCATCATTTGAAAATGAAAATGAATCAATTAAAAACATATACAATTGATTTCAAAAACAAGATTAACTTCCATTTTAATCTTAGAATTAGAAAGCCATGCATAAGATTATAAATAGTGTGAATTCCTTAGTGAGATGATTAAGATTTTTCTTTTTTTTTTACGATCCAAGAGGCGGTTGTTTCTTAATTGCAATTTGATGTAATCCATTGGTAACAGGATTGTCTCTAAGAACTGGTGTGCATCCACAATTAGTGACTTCCTCAACATCTGGGCTTGAACTCAAGAGTCTGAAAGGTATGGATTAATTTTTGAGTTTTGAGTCTTGTCAATTCAAATTCAATTATGATTACCATAAATGTTTCATCCGAGTGTACGTGAAAATCATTATTCTCGAACCTAATATAATGTACGGATCATTGTTTTCTTCTTTGGGCCTTATGAATGCTAACATTTTGAATGAAGAAAACAATTGTCGAACCTAATATTGTGATATTGAATGAAGAAAACAATTGTCGAACCTAATATTAATAGAAAAGGTAAACAAATTATCTTCCCTTAGAAACTTTTGTCATTAAATAATAATATGGAACTGGATGACCATTGTATTCTTTTCCAAGCCTTATGAACTCAAATTTCTTTTCTGAGCGTTGTGAAGTCAAATTTAGTTATTGTTACTGTTAATGTCTTATTAGTTATTGTGCATGTAACCTAAGTTGTTTCATCCCTTATAAAGTTACTTTATGTATTATAGTATAGATGAAAGAGAAATCTCATTATCACATTTCTTTCTTACAAGAAAATAGGGCATAGTTTCCAAGCAGATATAGAGTTAAAGAGGATGAAAGAAGTCATGGTGTCCAGCCTTGTAGCCCATCAGCGACTGAAAACAATTTATAACACCTAACTTCTCCAAAGCATCAAAGTAAAAAAACAATTATTTCAGATACCCTCTATCCCTTTCTTCAACATATCAAAATCATTCAATAGGTTTCTTTGGACCTTATATTGTTGTCTGCCCACCGTGGCTTCAAAAGTGCACAAAATGACTCCAATTAACAAAGCAACTATATAATTCCTTTTTTCTTATGACCCCAAATCCTCAACAATGTCTTATTATGTCCTCCAATGACTAAATCCCAAAGGAATTAGACTCACACCTGTTGGAACCCCAAAAGCTCCAAATTTGACTCCTCCATACCAGCCTGTGACACTACAACATTTGGGGTCGAATTTCGACCCCAATTTGCGACGACACCACCATTTGTATGTGTTTTTTGTATTTTTTTTCCAAGTGCCACTGACGCTGTCGTAATAGCGATGGTGCAGTCATAATTGCGACACCCACGTGATTATAAACAAAAAAGAAGAAGAAGAAAGGCTCATTTCTAATTTAGCGTGATCACATACCGTCGTGCGTGAAGAGGGCATACTGTGGAAGCTGATTGGCATCTTGGTATATGGAAGCCATGACTTGAGGTAGGCATTCGAGCTTTGTCTTCTCATTAACTCAATTTCATTTTGATGGCATTTTTTGATTTAATGGCACAATATGAATGTTAATACTAGCATTGTTTACATCTTTGCATTTGGAATGCTTGATGATCCGCGAGCTTTGAGGGTTGTGTCTATGCAGCATAATATTTGCACCTTAGTTAACAAAATATGTTAATACTATAATTGTTTACATCTTTGCATTTGGAATGCTTGATGACCCGTGAGCTTTGAGAGCTAGGGAATCATTGACATTACCTTCAAGCTGGCACTGTGTGAAGTGTTTGATCTCTCTTTATTTGTTTTGATGTTGATATTCACTATGTGGTACTCCCCGTTTATGATCATTTCATGAGGAAATGTCTTGATGGCTCACGGGCTGTAGGCTAGGGCATCATGCATTGTTTATTAGCTCACTATTTAATACTGGCATTGTTTACATCTTTGCATATGGAATGCTTGATGACCCACGAGCTTTGAGAGCTAGGGCATCATTTCTATTACCTTCAAGGCATTGTGTGAAGTTTTTATTCTCTCTTTATTTGTTTTTCTGTTGATATTTACTATGTGGTACTCCCTGTTTATGATGATTTCATGAGGAAATGTCTTGATGTCTCGCGGGTTGCAAGCTAGGGCATAATGCATTGTTTATGAGCTCACTGTTTAATACCAGTATTCGTTTACATCTTTGCATTTGGAATGCTT
Source organism: Thuja plicata (assembly GCA_018584345.1). Classification (NCBI taxonomy): domain Eukaryota; kingdom Viridiplantae; phylum Streptophyta; class Pinopsida; order Cupressales; family Cupressaceae; genus Thuja; species Thuja plicata. The sequence goes on from MU227026.1 coordinate 691,338, forward strand.
GATAACCCATGATATTTGAGAGCTAGGGCATCACTGCTATTACCTTCAAGGCATTGTGTGAAGTGTTTGATCTCTCTTTATTTGTTTTGCTGTTGATATTCACTAGGTGGTACTCCCCATTTTTCTTTTAGAAGTGTATGGCTTGACTATGCACATGCGTAATTGTAGATGAGGATCAGTAGTAATAGGATAATATTCATTTCTTAGATATTTTTGATCTAACCCCCATCTCTCTTTTCTTTGCAAGTTATGGATCACATAGGGGCACACTGGATTCATAGCCTGGTCAAAAATTCATCACATCAGGCAATGTCTCATACCCATATTATTTATGTTCATACTCATAAAATATATGTACAGTTATAAGATTTCATGCCTTGAAATTTTATAACATAGTTCCTTAGCATAGCTATCAAAATAGAATGTCAGTGGTGATTCAATGCATCTACAACCTCAACAGCATGGCACCATTGGTCCAATAACAACAAATACATTACAAATGCCAAGCTAGTCATAGTCTCAATGAAATAAATAGTGTATATATAAAAAAATATATGGTGCACAACAACAACAAGCATGCAATGACAACAAAAACATCACACACACACACACACACACACACACACACACACACACACACATATATATATATATATATATATATATGTATGTATGTATATGTATATAACAAACAAAGCTCATAATAGGGTCATGTGGTGCTCAAACAGTGAGATCATAAAAAATGCATGATGCCCTAGCTTGCAACCCACAAGCCATTAAGACATTTCCTCATGAAATGATCATAAACAGGGAGTACCACATAGTGAATATCAACAACAAAACATATAAAGAGAGATCAAACACTGCATGCTATCAAAATAGAATGGCAGTGGTGATTCAATGAATCTACAACCTCAACAACATGGCACCATTGATCCAATAACAACAAATACATTACAAATTCCAAGCTAGTCACAGTCTCAATGAAATAAATAGTGTATATATAAAACAATATATGGTGCACAACAACAAGAAGCATGCAATGACATCAGTAACATCATACATATATATGTATATGTATATGTATATATGTATATATATGTATATGTATATAACAAACCAAGCTCATAACAGGGTCATGTGGTGCTCAAGCAGCGAGCTCATAAATAATGCATGATGCCCTAGCTTGCAGTCCACGAGCAATCAAGATATTTCCTCATGAAATGATCATAAACGGGGAGTACCACATAGTGAAAATCAATAACAAAACAAATAAAGAGACATCAAACACTGCATGCTATCAAAATAAAATGGAAGTGGTGATTCAATGCATCTACAACCTCAACAGCATGGCACCATTGATCCAATAACAACAAATGCATTAAAAATGCCAAGCTAGTCAAGGTCTTAATGAAATAAACAGTGTATATATAAAACAATATATGGTGCACAACAACAACAAGCATGCAATGACATCAATAACATCATACATATATGTATATGTATATATGTATATACAT
>MU227026.1:703997-743185 GCA_018584345.1 Thuja plicata
TATATATATATAACAAACCGAGCTCATAACAGGGTCATGTGGTGCTCAAATAGTGAAATCATAAACAATGCATGATACCCTAGCTTGCAGCCCACGAGCCATCAAGACATTTCCTCATGAAATGATCATAAACGGGGAGTACCACATAGTGAATATCAACATCAAAATAAATAAAGAGAGATCAAACACTGTATGCTATCAAAATAGAATGGTAGTGATGATTCAATGCATATATAACCTCAACAGCATGGCACCATTGATCTAATAAAAAAAAATACATTACAAATGCCAAGCTAGTCAAGGTCTCAATGAAATAAACAATGTATATATAAAACAATATATGGTGCACAACAGCAGCAAGCATGCAATGACAATAATAACATCATACATATATATGTATATGTATATACATATATATGTATATATATATATACATATATATGTATATATATATGTATGTATGTATATGTATATATATATATATATATATATGTATGTATATATATATATATGTATGTATGTATGTATGTATGTATGTATATAACAAACTGAGCTCATAACAGGGTCATGTGGTGCTCAAATAGTGAGATGATAAACAATGCATGATGCCCTAGCTTGCAGCCCGCAAGCTATCAAGACATTTCTTCATGAAATGATCATAAACGGTGAGTACCACATAGTGAATATCAACAACAAACCAAATAAAGAGGGATCAAACACTGCATGCTATCAAAATAGAATGGAAGTGGTGATTCAATGCATCTACAAACTCAAAAGAATGAAACCATTGATCCAATAACAAAAAATACATTACAAATGCCAAGCTAGTCACGGTCTCAATGAAATAAACAATGTATATATAAAACAATATATGGTGCACAACAACAACAAGCATGCAATGACAACAATAACATCATACATGTATATGTATATATATATATATATATATATATATATATAACAAACATAGCTCATAACAAGGTCATGTGGTTCTCAAACAGTGAGCTCATAAATAATGCATTATATTGAACATTTAAAACTGCTGGCATTATATTGAGATCATTATATTTTTTTTTAATAATATAGAAGACCATTGCAATTACGACAGATGCCAAAAAATGACCGACACCAAAGCTATACATGCGACGTCCAGATGTCATAAATTGCCAACAACTAGACGTCATATGTACAACATATCCGTCGCACACCCATCGTAATTGCAATAGTCTTAAAGTATAATGATGACATGTTAAACAATGTATCCAGTGCTTATTGCGATGGTTATTTTTGTCACAATAAAGACACATATAACAACCTTCGGTGCTTCTGACACCAAAGCTACAACATTGGCCTGTGTCGCTTGGCCGATGGGGTAGTGTTGGAATTGTGACACATGGTGGTCAAAAAAAGGACTCAAATGTACTAGTGTGAGTTGTATCATTTCACTTATCCAAATATTAGAATATCCTCTAAACTAAGCTGACTTCATACAAGGTTGCAAAACCATTCTCCTAGCATCCCTTTCTTTTGTTCAATCACCATCTCTTTTGTTTCTGTTTGCACTATATCCTTTGAATTTTCCACAGATGGCTTCATTGTTAACTGCAACTTGACCCATTACAACAAGCTCTTCATTTCAATGGCTATCCTAATCTTCATACTGCAACACTCCCTCCCTCTTTTGCATTCTCTTTCATGGGATTCTTTAGCAGCCTTTGTATCATCCAACGATAGCCCAATCTTCAATCAATGATATCTTCTCTTCTACATCTTTTTCCTAATCTCTCTATTCTGATACCACATGATGGATAAGGGGAAGAATAAAAATACATATTATATTAAAAATCAAAAACATCACATCTAATCTTCTCCTCATTTGATTAAACATAAATGCTTTCAGACTCATAACATTACAACTTACTACTTACTACAAACTTTCTGAGCTTCTGCTCATTCAAGAAACATTACATCCTTTTTCTTCATTGCGTGTAAGAGCTCTTCTAAGCTGCACTTAGAAAAGAGTAAATACAAAACAAAGACCCATTCATGATATAAAAATCAACCATCAACAATTCAAGATATAAAAAGCATACTATCAACAAAGGAGAGGGAGTATTATAAAATTTAATTTTTTGAACTAACCACAATATTGGGGAGACAACTGATTTTACATTAGCTGAAGAGTACATTAAACATTCATTCAAATCCAAGAAAGATCACTTCTTTCAATGCTTGTTGAGATATGACTATTGAACGAAGGATTTAAAGTTGATAGAAGCATTTGTCAGATATTAATGTACATATTGAGGATGAACAATTGACTGCATTTGTTGAGGTTGTTAGATTATAATCTCCAACAAATTACAAGTATGAAGATTATGTAGAAAATGCATTTAATTTTTGAAGATCAATAACTAATTGTATAAACTGTCAGAATAGATAACAAAATAAAAAACAAGAATTCCTTAACTGGAACAAATATGAACTGAAAATTAAGAAGAAACTGACTATCACCCGTAAATTTCTGCAAGTAAGCAGTCCCTAAATATTTCTTTGACATAGATATGAAATGACAGTGTTGTAAGGTTTATATTATATCACAAATCTTATCGAGAAGGTATGTGATATTACACTTGAGGACCATTGTGATTTTATGAACTATCATTGTCCTTTTCATTTCTCTTAAACTTTAGTCTTATGACATTTGTCTGTCTTCCTTATGAAGAATATTGCATTGCCCTTGCCCTTGATATTCTTCAGGGAATTTGATGGTTGCTGGCCATTTTTATCATTGGATTTTTTTACATCCATTGGTCTACATGGTCTACTATTTTTTATTTACTCTTATTAAAGAATTTTGTCATTGAGACGCTAAGATTAGTAGAAGAGCTAGTAACTTATGGTGACCAACACGATCCATCATTTTTTGAGTAAGATGTTTTTAGAAAATTTATCTATTTCCAGCTTTTGATTTTTTTTTAGTGGATATTTTTGGCATACAAATCTTTGACATTTTTTTATGAAATTCCAGTTTTGGCATTTACTGCATGCAAATTTTTTATGGAGAAGAAGGTAATGTCATAGTTCCTTTGTGTTCTAAAGATCAATAAAATAGAGAGCATAGTTGTATAGTTACCGCAGTCACTAAGCATCATGATTCATAATTTGTAGGGTGAGTATACAATTTTAAAGTTAAAATTAAGAGGCGTTCTCAGTGCATATATTTTTATTCATATCTTTTGAAACTATTTTCTAAAGTAAGCTATGTGTGGAAAACCTTTGAATGTTCTTTTAAAGTATAATTTGTAAATCTATGTAGATTATGTGTTCACCAATGGGCATGTTAACAATCTCATCCTATATTTTTTTAACTTTGACATCGATGAACTACTTAACTACTATATATAATTTTTGAGGTATAAAACCTGGTTACGGTTCTTGTACATCTTTTGTTATATATTCTCCATTTATTACAAAGGGAGTATGTTGCAATTAATTGGGCTAACCATTATTTTGTAGGACAGTGAGTGGAAATTTGGTTAAGAATACAATTTCTCTTCTTGTAAAGACTCAAAATGTATGTCTTTCCAATATTTGGATAGTATAATTCTTGTGGGATAAGTTGTAGATAGAAAATTCATGTTTATATGAGATTTTTGGGAGTGGTAGTGGATTACCTTTAATGTATTTCATGTAAACTAATTATTTTGTAGTAATGTGCAAGGTGGGGTTCCATGCTTATAGAATTTTAACTTTACAAGTTCCATTTATGTTTATTATTAACTCTAAAGTCAGTACAATATACATGCTCTATTCTAGTGCAAATTTTATAGTAACTAATATCTCTTTAATAATCTTGAAGGATGAGAAAACCCATGGAGAGATAGCTTCAAGCATCGAGTGCTACATAAAAGACAACCATGGTTCTACAATGGATCTTGATGCTTTAAATTATATCACAAATTTCTTGTTTATCTCGACACAACTTCAGTAAAGAATGAGAGACACTAACATGACTTCGAGCATTGGATGCCCAAAGACAGGAAGAGAGAAATACAAATGAACATTGTCTCTCTAAAACTGTCTTTCGGGCATCCAAAGATTCAAGTCATAATTGACATCATCAGATCGGTTGACAACTTCACTATTTTGTCTTCAACAACGTTGCCATAAGAAGACATTTGTGAGTGGTTTGGCTATATTTGAGTCTTATAACCTGTCTCATTCTATTAAAATCTTAGAATTTTCTTGGATATTTTTTTGAGTCTTATAACCCCTCAATGTTATATTTTGACATCATGGATTCCCATAGTCTTCTATTAATGCTTCCATAATTGGGTTTGACATGTTTAAACAATTTGTGAAAAGCAAATCCTTTTCTCATTAATTTATTTATGTAATATTAGAAATTTTTGATATTTAAGTGCAATCTTATGTTCAACATGATTTCTATGCTCAAAGGTCACCCTATGCCCATGACACCATGAGGATGTTGCTTGTAGTCAAATGCACATGAAAATTATTCAAATTTATTGTTTCCTATTATGTCACCACAAGACTCTTGTCATCATGGAAAATATTTTAAGAATGAAGATAGGGGAAAAGATATAGCTTGTAGGTTCATTGACTCAAAATCAATATTTTTTCTGCATATCGGATCCAAGTGATATTGTATTCAAAGGGAATATAGAAAGAGTAGATCATTTTCCTAAGTTCAAACTCTAACCTGTGAGTGTTATTAATTTAGTAGAACAATACCTTGATCACTGGTACAATAAAGAATAAGATGTTTCTATATTGAGCCTCAAGTCTTCAAGTCTTTGATATGTTGAATTGGTGGCAGATATCCTTCAGACCCCGTATCCTATATGTGGAGGATGAAGCTTTGTTACTAATATGTATTTTATCCCTTAGATATCTATTTGCAACAGAGAATATGGTATACAACATTAATTGCTCTGCCATTGTGAATTTTTTTATTTTTTAAAAATAAAGTAGTTCATTTTTTTTTTACCTTTCTAATAGTCAGAAATGACGAAGATTCTATATGAACGATGAGGATTCTATATAAATGGTAGTAGAAACATTGACGATAGGTCATCAATCTGTTCATCATTCATATAGAATCCTTGTCGTTTCTGACTGTTAGGAAGGTCGCAAAAATGACAAATAGTGCAAAGGGCTTAGGGTGAAAGGTGCATGCACAACATCTTTCACAAATCCTTTTTTCTAACCTTTTGTTCATCAATTTTACGATGAATATGCCAGTCATGGAAAGTTTAGACAAAAAAAATTCCATGACACAATTGTTTGATTGATCTTCCTTTTTCTAGTCGAACAATCGACCTACGCTTGTCAAAAAATGGGCAAAATTTTATAAGTGTGATCTCCTTTACCAAGAGTTTGCATCGAGTCCATACTCTTGCTAAAGTGGGGGCTAAATGTATCTTTGGAAAATGGAAGCACTTCCATTTAGGATTGGTTTATCCCTCCGAGTAAGTGGTTTAGGGTCATGTCAAACACGTTGAATGGTTCTTTGACTTGGATTTGGTTTTTCCCCTGTCCTGCCCTGTTTTCCACTTCTCTCCTACCTGTTTCTGGTATCCTACTTTAAGATTTTGAGGTTCTTGACCTCAGGGTCAAGGTCGACCTTCTGGGTCAAGTTTGACCTCAACCCTAACCTAGGTAAGGGTCAACCTTGACCCTGACGTAGGGTCTAAATTTCAAATTTCAAATATTTCTAGATGTCGAGGTTTGGAAAGAATTATTTCCCACTTCCAAGTCGGCTATTTTGGGCTCCGAAGTGGTGAATCTTAAAAAATATATTTAATACAGGTCCGTTTCTATGGGTATGAGTCTAATTGGAATTTATTTCTCATATGTCGACCTCTCTAGAAGTTTGTGCCCTGGACTAGTATATAAGGAAGCTTTCTCCTCTCATTTTCGATCATCTACGCATAATCTATGGAAGTGATCATCTACCTTAGAGCATTCAAGCATTCAAGATTCAATTCATCAAGGAGATCCATTAGTAGCCATTGAAGGATTCAAGCTCTATGGAGCCCTCTTGTTGAAGATTCCTCTATCCATATCCATTCAAGCTTCTTCCTATCCCAAGATCCATTCAAGATTGGTGTTGAAGATCTAAAGGCAATTGATTTGAGACATCCTACATCCTACAATTCTACATCCATTTGGAGCATCCATACTTGTGGATTCAAGGATTTGAATCCTCCACAAGGGTTTCAACATAAGCAAGGTGAATTGTTCTATTTACTTTGTTTATTACTGCAATTTCAATTCTATTTAAAGATTAATTCCAAAACTGGGGTTTGACCAAGGCAAACCCCCCATCCAAACAACAAAAAACCCTTTTTTCTTGTAGGTACAGGTATGGAACATCAAAATACATAGTAGATTTGGATACCCTTTTTGACAAACTTTTAGGATTCGCGAACAGATTTTCCGTCGGAGCAGTGCAGGTCAAGGTCGACATAAAGGCGTATGATTGTGCCCCCGTATTTGGGTTAAGGTCTACCTTTCTTAGAAAAGAAAACAATTTCTAGGTTTTCTCCGTATTTGTGTTTCCAGGCTAGGGCAGGTTGCAGAATTTTTGGAAACTCAGTACAAACACCAGAAAATAGAAATTTCTAGATCTTCTATATTTTAAGGTTAGTATTTTGTCTTCAATTCATTTCAATTAAGATTTTAATATTTTCATATCTATTACACACTCTCCTCCAAAATGGAATGTAAGGTTTTCCTCTTTCTTCTTATTTCTAATCAATTGATTCATTTGTGCATTGACCATTTTCTTGTGGTTAATCAATTTGGATCTTTCCTTTGTGAATTTGGGGTTAAGAGGAGAATCTTACCTTCCCCAAATTTTCATATGTAAAGGATATTATTTAGATGTGCAAGTCTCTTGTACCCATTTCATCCTAAATATTACCTCTTTACAGGTACCAAACCTAGGAATATTGGCTTCAATCGGTTTGGACAATAATTCATCATCATGAAGTGATACAATATCATCATATACCTCATAACCCATCGATAAAGTCCAAGAAGTTCTTGGTTGTACCACCTGCATCATGCATGTATCAGTATCTACAACAAAACATATATCATCTTTATAATTTTCTATAATACTAGCTGGGATACATTCTCTCTCATGCATACATTTATTGAAATATTTGAAATAACCCCATATAGTACTATTAAAGTTATTTCCTAACATTCTTATGCATTTCTTAATCTATACTACTGCAGGTCTATCAGTCGACCACTGAATCTAACCAATACCAGGGAAAAGATTCTGCAAGTAGAAAAATATACATACCAGAAGGGAAACATACTCAAAAGATAGTTACTTGTCCTTCTTGATTCTCTCCATGTTCACAAAGAAGTGACTTCTCATGACCTCATATAGGTCAGACTGTGCATTCTCCTTCACCATCCGATATGCAATATGAATAGCACCTCGAGACACATTGTTCAATCGGCTCGACTCATAAAATTAATAACCAATCATCATTGTAAAAAACTTCACCTCAATATCTTCAATTTCATTAATTGTCGTAGAATATTGATCTTGTTTTGACTTTTTTAGGCGAGAGACCTCACTAGAATGAATCGTTCTCAAAATAGGTACATCATTGGTCGCACACAACCCTGTCACCACATGAATAATATATTTTGTTATCTTATGTGGTCTGTCTGGCCATAAGAACTAATCATGAACTTGACTCGGTACATATCTTATCCAATTGGATTCAAAGTTGTTAGGTAGTTCAAAAACATATGCAAAACCCTTGTCTATTAAATTATTATTCTCATCCTTCAAACCAACATCATCACATAGTTTGGTATATTTATCGAATATATAATTAAAACCAAGATCTTCAATCTTGCAATGAATAAATGTTCTTACATCCTCAGTCAATAACATGCCATGAGGTATTGAGGACAAGGAGTCAACATGATCATTTTATGTTTCCTTTAGTGGATGAAATTTGAATACTGGCCTCGGCTCCTCAGTAATCTCAACCAACACAGGGGTTTCCATAATGCTAACAATGATCAACACATAATAGAACCTTTAAAACATAGAAAGATACTGCTTCAGTTCACCACTAGGGTTCTTCAAACACCGCTTCACTTCAAGCACAAAATCACAACCTTCAATTCATAAACACTTCAAATCACTTTGGAATCAATTTGGAATCACTTGCAAGTGCACTTCTTAGCTTTTATAATGTAATGTGACAAATGAACTTCACTTTCACCCTTATAACGTCTTTTTTCCAAGCAATAAATGCAAACAGTCAAATAGTACCCTTAACCTGTTGCAACTGGTTAGAACATAAAAAGTCACTAAGCCATAAACAAAACCATTATGCAGCCACATAGAATCATATGTAATACAAGATTATTCATCATATTCTTACATAACACCATTAGGCATCTAAATATGTTGATAAATCTTACCACACACAACTTAGGGGATAGGTTATAGATCTTACTTGATTTTCTCCCCCTAAGAAAATAGCTTTGAATTAGTCAGATGATTAATTCTCCACACTACCTGATGTTGTGGAGTTCTCTATCCCTTTAGAGGACTTCATCTCACCTTTCATTACCCATGTTTCCTTCACCTACTTCCTGGCTTCTTCAACATCTGCAATCTTCTTGTCTTTTTCATTACCAGGCCTATTCACTGGTTGACCTCCAGTATTCTTCTTCTTCACTCTGCAATACCTACCAAGATTTCCAATCTTATGACAATAAAAACATTCCATATCGGGTTGTCTCCATGGTCCAATATTGCCTCTACCGGTTCTCATCCTGCAATTTACTTTTGTATGTCCAAAATTGTAACAAACATAATAGGTAACATTAAATTTCCTCTCCCTTTGGTAAGGGCTACCCCAGTTCACAGGTAGCCTTTGATTGTTGATTCTATCCCTACACTCATTAGCCTTATGTCCATACTTGTTATAGTGATAACAATTACCTTGGAAAGCATTAGTTCTATCATTATAACCATCACATCTACCATAATAATTTGCAAATCTAGGAATAGGTGGGTTAAGTTTAGACCTACAAACACTAAGAGTATGTCCTTCCTTGTGGAAATTGAAACATATCGGTCTATACTTCCTCTTACCAATTTTTTTATTGTTCACCTTGGGTGTTGACTCTCCTTTTGCATGGATCTCCTTTATACTAGATGACTCATCGACTTCAAATTTTGAAAACCCTAATCCTTATTTTTCAAACCTTAATCCTTATTTTTCATTATTTCTAATTTGACTTGAGAGTTGTTCACCAAGTTTAGCATAACTCTTATTGAACTTGTCCAACACATCATTGGATGCATTAAGTTCTCCTTTCAAATTTTCATTCTTTTTCCTCATATTCTCATTTTATCTTATGACATTAGCATTTTATTCATTTGAATCATGTAGGTGCTCACGAAAAATATAAACTTCTTGTTCAGATCTAAAAATTTCTTCCATCTTGATCTTTAAGGTGACATCTTTAGCTTTGAGAGAATATTCTGCAACCTTCTTAGCATCATCTACAACTTTCCTTTCTTCTAACTCTTCATCCATTCTCATTGAGAAGATATCCAACTCCATTTTCATGTTCTTCTTTTCTTGTTTTAGCTTGTCCAACACCTTATGCATGTCCTTGTTGTCCTTAGTTACCCTCTCATTCTCCAAGACCACAACTTCTACCTTAGATTCATCATATCCACTCTACTTAGATAGTTGTTCGATGAGATCTTGACTATCACTCAATTGTTCAACCAACTCTTGTCTCTTAGCCCTAAAGATCTTCAACAGGTCTTTAAGTTTCTCAATCATATCCTTAGCCTCTGCAAGTTTTCTTTTATAAAACTCAATGTCTTCTTTAAGGATATCACCCAAGATGTTAGAATTCTTCAAGGGAACTAGGCGTTGATACCAATTTTTAGTATATAGAAACACTAAGAGGGGGGTGAATCAGGGTAAGCATGGAATATACTAATTCAACTGATAATCTGATAATGATTTTAACTAACTTGTAAGAAATGAAACATGCAAGAGTAACTATGAAGTAGAAGTAAAAAATTCAAACATCCAAAGTATAACACATAATACCACTAATTTTATCATGGAAACCCTTGTAAGAGGGAGAAAAACACAGTGAGGATGACACCCAAAAATATCTTCACCACTGTAAAAGAGTTTCCCTGTTAGGAACTTACAATACCCTTTTAGGGGCTCACCCGATTAAGAGTGACTAGTACCTTGTTAGAAGTACAATGAGACCTGTTAGGATCTACATCGCTCAAGGATTTATAACTCCTCATAAGTCATCCCGTTAAAGAATTTACACAAAAGACTTGTTTAATTCCACCCTGTTAAGGGATTTAACTCGCTAACCTATTAGAGTTAAATTTGAGCGATGAACTCAAAACACTGATCTGAAAATGACACTTCTTGCTTGTAAGATCCAATTCAATCTCTGAACTCTGGCACAATAATCTACCTTTTTCTTTGATCGCAACCACCAACAACACAATCTTCAACCCTAAATCACATGATTTAGCTTTCCTTTATACCACTATTCTTAAGTCGGTTAAAACTTTAAAAACAATCCACAAGCCAGTCTAGCACATTGACCAACTACATGAAAATCCATGCCAAACAACCTAGCATGTCGACCCAAAATGTAATACAAATATTTATTACAAAATACTGACAATTACTTAACTTCCTTGACCATCTGATCAACAGGTACCAGTCGATAACTCAACCAGTTCATACTGAACACAATACTAAAATACTGAATTTCACAAAATGTTGAGTTAACTGTTGGAGTTGTAAATTTGAACTTGTCTGACCAAAATAAATCTTCAGTAATGATCGTACCACCCAATGTGCTTGCAAAATTGATTTCTACACAAAACACATTTTTTTTATTGTCTTCTTGTTAACCGGTTAGAACACTTAGCATAAACTACTTCGCCTATCCATCCCATCGATCAGTGTCTGCAACCTATTCACCAAATCCAATAGAGTTGTGGGGCTTCCATCAATGACAAACTCAAAATCTTCATCTCAACTCCAAAATCCATCATAATGCCAAAAATATGAACCAATAGCCATTGGTCTAGGTCATTCACATGCCACCAAAAGTATGTAATATGAAGTTTAAAGGTTAAAAAATTTCATTGCTAGTTTTTTCATAAGATACTGACATTTTAGAGAGTGCAATAATAATGATATGGGAGTGCATATGTTGGATTAACTTTTGATTAGAATGTATGCCCCTTTAATAGATTTTCATATATGTTATGTTAATGTTTTAAGGACGTAATGTCATGGAGAAGAAAGAAGAGAGGTGATTGTTAGAAAAGATGTGTGCCCCTACAGTAGGTTCTCCACACACCTTATAATATATATGAGAAGACAAATTATGAAGAAGATTGTATTGTTACCACATATAGAATATTGTTGGACCTAAGATTGTACCATCGTGAATGACAACAAGCAAAGAAAGAAAACTAAGTGTTCCACATAATTGGTAACACCACAATAGACAATAGAGAAAACCATGGTGGCGATGGTATTCGAGGAGGATTTTGAGGAGGGTTTATAGGAGTCGATGGTTGTTGAGGAGGATTTTGAGGGTTTTGCAATAGGTGTGCTTCTACGGGGGGGGNGGGTGTATTTCATTTAAATTTTTTGTCTTCTTGGGTAGTTTTATGAATCTGATATGAAATTAATAAAAGAAAATAAAAAATCAATATCATAACCTAATTTGATTAAAAATGCAAAAAAATAAATAAAAAAACAACAAAAACAATAAAAACATACCTTTGTTACGGGGCGTCATTGCTTGAAAATGTCAAAATTGTAGAAGAAATGTTGTTTTCTTTAGAGCACGATCGGGCTTTACTACTTTCTTTCCCTCCTTCTCTCTTTTTATCTATGGTTTAGGCATTAGAAATGGCCTAAGCTGCGGGATTTCAAAAATATTATGTTTCTAATAACCTGATCAGGTTCTGAGACAGATTGGGTTTTTCTAGAACAATTTCAAAATTTTAATAACCCGATCGGGTTATATGAAATTTGAATTGTTTTTAAAGATGTGTCCACTTTTTTTACTCAAAAATTGGTGCACATACCCATTGTATTAGTTTGAATTAGATGTCTTATGGTGGCATGACATGATATAAGAAAGTGACGATTCTATTCAATGCAAGTATGTGAGTAATACGTAAAGTGAATGTGAATTTGACAAGGAAAGATCTGTGCATTGATGAGCATGCATGTTTCTGCAACCATTAAAAGACTGTAATATCAATTTTGTGTTGCTAATTATTGGTGACAATGATTTCAGTGGTGGATTCTTTTCATTTCTCTTATTCTAGTAGTGAGCTTTTTTGTATTGGTAGTGAGCTTTACCCTTTCAGGGAATCAACCCAACCAACATTGAAACTTACCCAAAGTGAGAAAACTGACAATGAGCCTTTGTAAAAATCACCTTAACCAATGTTACCTTGATCAGTGTTTATATTCATGAGAATTAGCCTCTTTATTTTTTTTCTCATCTTGGGTTTCCACATAAATTGTGTTGTTCATGGTGTATGGTGTTTTGTGCTTTCATGCTCATATCTAATTTAAGTTTCAGATTTTTAAGTTTTCACTGGATTAATTAAGGTTAAGGATATTATTTAATGATAAATTATTCACCCCCCTCTTAGTTATTCAACATGTTCAATAGTAAAATCTTGTGAATCAAAACTAAATCAAGAAATTATCAAGTATTATATAACATCATACATTCAACATCAATATGGAGTTTCAAAAGGATCATGACAATGGATGGAAGATCACTGAGTGATGATTTGCTTGTACTATACCTCTTAAGTTGGGTATGATTTCTTGTTATTCTCATATCTATACATTTGAGCTTCAGATTTATATTTAATACATTATCTCAATCATACATTGATTTCATTTTCATATAGGTTGTTCACTATTGCCCTAGGGTAGACTCTTTACATTACATTTATTCATTTAGGCTCATAATATTTTAGACATATTCTAGATTTACAAGCACAACACACTTTATCTATATCATACTGACTATCCATGGAGGAGGTAATCATTAAAATGAGGGGCTGATCAAGGAAAACCCTATATATCCACCCAGACACACACTTCTTAAATTTGCAGGTGCAAAAGACTTTGGAAACAAATTTCAGAAGAAAAGCAGACTCTTTTCCATGTGATAGTTATAGTATTATTTTTTCTAGCTTTAAATGAAGGGTACAAAATGCCTGAGGAATTCTATGATCCAATTTCCAATGGTTTTTTGTTCCTCCCAGATCAAGTTTAGATTCAATATGTAAACAAGTTCCAACTCAGAGACTCTAGATTTGCAGTTTTAGGTTTTTGTGAGATCCCAATAGTCAGAAATTTAGATCTGCATCATTATTCTACCAATTTTGATTCTAGGTGCACACAATTTTTTCCTAAATTTTTTGTTTCATTTTTAGTTCGACAAGTTCAATTCTTATATCATTTAGTCATTATCGTAAGTACATTATCTATCTTATTCTTCCCAATTTTAAGGAATAAAGGAATAGAAAACCCAAGAGCATAGATATTGTATTGGCTT
The DNA here is from genome assembly GCA_018584345.1 of Thuja plicata. Classification (NCBI taxonomy): domain Eukaryota; kingdom Viridiplantae; phylum Streptophyta; class Pinopsida; order Cupressales; family Cupressaceae; genus Thuja; species Thuja plicata. The sequence continues at coordinate 717,678 of MU227026.1, forward strand.
CATTTCCATCAAGCTAAGTCAACCATATTCTTCTTGAGGTGGTTTTGTATTCCAATGCGCTTAAGGATCATGGGATTGAACTTCATGCTTGACCCCCTTTTTCTTATTGCACATTTTGGTGAACCAGTATCTTTCATGCATTTTACCTTTTGATTAGATTAGATCTTGCATGTGTGTGTTTTTAAGTAATTAAAAAGAGAAACAAATATTTTAATTTGATTGCATGTTTTTTACTTTTATTGCATTTGCATATTCATTTAAAATAGAAAATAACAAAAAGAAGCATTTTTGTGTGCTAGATAGTTTGTTGCATTTACTTTATTTTTAAAATATATGATTTCTTTGAACAAGAACTTAGAGCCTTTGATGAGCCATTTAGTAGTGATGACTTTGATATGTTAGATGAAGCCCTTGATTACTTCATCTCTATTAATTCTTCCTCTACAAATCGTAACCATCCTTTTGAAAAATATTGATTAACATTATACATGTGAATGGATATAATAACAATGTTGAAGAACCAAAGGTAGTTCTTCATATTCCTCAAGATATTCCTCAACCAATGAATAAACCTATCCTTACTATTAAAGGTTGTAGCTATCAATTAACTTCTTTTCAAACTCCTAATAAACCAATTATAACTGTGAATTGAAAACCAAAAAGTGCTTTGGAGTTTGTTAAGAATTATCAAACAATGGCTCATACATATCAGATGAGAAACAATAGGAAACCCACTAATTTGATTGTGTCTAATCCTCTTCCTACTTCTCAACCTATGCTTCCTCCAACACCTCATTTACCTCAACAATTTGGAAAGGAATATGATTTAGTAGAGTAATTATATGCTACTCTTTCCAAGATATCTCTTTGGGAACTTCTTAAAACTTCCCCTACTTATCATGAAGCGTTAAAAAAAACATTAACCAACCTATTTGTTTCATCTCCTGAGAAAACCATATTGCTTCTTTATTGGACTACATGAATGCAATTAATACTCGATCTAAGATTGTATTTACTCAAGATAATTTTCTTTCTAAGGAGATTTAGGATCAAGATAATTCCCTTATGATTGTTTTCCTAAACAATCATAATCTCATTCACCAAAATTTAATTGATAATGGATTTCGTCTTTATATTTGTAGCATTGATTTGTTGCATAAGATAAAATCATAAACTTCTTTAACCAAACCTGATATTATTCATATTCATGGATTTGAAAATGTGGCTAAAAAAACTATGGGTATTATTACCTTACATGTTTAATCTGGGTCTAGTTATGCTTCCTAATCATATTCATGATATGCATAGCTCTCTTACTTATAATCTCCTCTTTGGTAGACCATGGTTATGTGTTATGAAAGATGTACCTTCAACACTTCATTGCAAAGTGAAGTATATCTATAATAACACCATGTATACCCTTGTTGTTGATGACAAGTTACAAAATTTCTTACGTACTAATTCCAAATATATTCCTACTCTAATTCAAAAAGAGATAATTCCTTTTTCTCAAGATTCCCCTTCTCCTGAGAGTATCCTTTTGGATGATGATCATGGATCTTTAGATTTTACACCCTCTTTTATGGGGGAATACAAGACTTCTTTAACTGATTCTAAGAAAAGTGAGCCTCTTTCTAAATCTAATAAATCTTCATCTCTACCAAAACAAATTATTAATAACTTTGTTGTTGCTCCAATGAATCTCTTGAGACCTTAGAAAAGCAATATTGTTATGACAGTGACTTATGAGGCCTTGTTATCTCTTTCTAATATGGCTTCTCATTATGTTCTCAAGGTTATCATACATTAGCTAAACATGGTTTTAGTGGTAATAGATGTGGTGTTCATGTACAAGGAATTCAAGTTCCTTTAGGAAATGATGGTAATGAAAATTCATTAGGCCTTGGATATAATCCTTTTAAACCATCTAAGAAGTCTCAAAAACCTTTTCTCAATGTGAATGGTATCTTCTCTTCTGAACCTCTTTCTCTTGTTAATCATCATCTTAAAGATGTTGATTCTCCCCTCCTCTTGATACTTTTGGTACAGATGCCTCCTTAAATGAGTTATTAGGAGCCTATGTCCATCTTCCTCATTATCATTATAATCGTGGCTTTTCCTGTTGTTTAAATAGCAATGCTTACTTTGGGGAAGAAAATAATGAAGAGAAGATGCATGAGTTCCCTTTGTCTATGGACCTCCCTCAACAAAGTAATCTCTTAATAACACAACCTATCGATGTACAAATTGATCCTTACAATAAAGCTAAGGACATAAAATTGGAAATTTTCTAGATAAGGTAGAACAACAAGAACTTTTTTCTCTCCTACTTAAATTTCCAAATATGTTTTCTTGGACATACTCTAATATGTCTAGAATAGATTCTAAAATTGTCACTCATAACGTTGTCTTAACACCTAATGCTTAACCTATAAAGAAAAAGATTAGGAATATGAATCCTCATATTGATTACCTTATTAAGGCTGGAATTGAAAATATTCTTAATGTTGGTTTATTCATCCTATTGATTATTATCCTTGGATTTCAAACATTGTAGCTATGTCTAAAGGTGAGAATAAGACCCGAATCTGTACTGATTCTTGAGATCTCAATAAGGCTTCCTTGAAAGATGATTTTCCTCTTCCAAATATTGATATGATAGATGAATCCATAGCCAAACATGTTTTATTATCCTTGATGGATGTTTTTTTAGGATATAATATAATCTTTAATCCTCCTCAAGATTTGTGCAAAATTACCTTCATTACACCTTGGAGAACTTTTTTTTGGGTTGTTATACCTTTTGGATTAAAGAATGTTGGTGTTGGCATATAGCTACCCACAAATATTGTCATTCTTAATAAGCCTTAGGTGGTTTATGGTTTTCAACCGACAATGTGGTTTTGTAGAATGTGATTCCTAACATTTTATTGCATCTATTACGCATTGTAGGATTTCATTTGACGAATTTGAAATATTCTTTCTCTTTATTATTCATGTACTTTAGATTGTACATGTATGTAGTGTCATACACCACTAAAGTGGGGGATAAATGTACCATCATAAATTGTAAGCACCCAAATGGTGTGTACAATTTCATGATTGTTTAGCACCTATCTTAGTGTGTTTTCATTTTAGCATGCATAATAGGACTTCATGTTACATTAATGACTACTTAAATACAAATATGGGTCCTCTATCAATTCAATCTTTTTTAAAAATCAAGGTAAGCCTTTATTTCTAAGTTTGATCCATTATCCCTCCAATCTAATAATTCATTTCAGCACCTAGGCCCTATTTTACCATTTGTTTCCTTTGTGTTCTATCCCAATCTCAAAATTAGTTGTATCTCATAATCTGACATCACTTAATCATTCGGGACCCATGGTCCTGATTTGAAGTCTGATTGGGTGAAACAAATTCTTGGGGCTTTGTGTTCCTAGGAACATAACTCCTAGGGTGTTTTGATCACCGAGAATGTGGTTGAAATTAAGACCGGGGCTTGGTGTTGGTGTTTTAGTGGGGATTTAGGATTTATGGCCGACTCTCCCAAGCTTATCCTTTGATTTTGTATAAAAGAAAGCCTCATGATTCATTTTGGCAAGGTGAAAGAAATTTCAAGGTTGAAGCCCCAATTTCAAGACATCCCATGAAGTAAGATCTTGTGAATCAAGACTATATCAAACAATTATCAAGTATTCTATCAAATCAAGCATTCAACAACAATACAAAGTTTCAAAAGGATCACTGGATAGGATCATAGGGGATACACTTAGTGAACCTAAATCATAGCACGTGTGTTCATGTCATACTAAAGAATCCCCATATTTTCAAAAAATATTGCCCAAAAATCCCTTTTTGTCACCCCCTCCAATGCCCCCCAAACTTTTTTTCCTATATAAACCCCCACCCCACCCCAACCACCCCCCCTATTTAGGAAATATATTGCCCCCCTTTTTGCCCATTTTAAACCCCCCAATATAAACACACCTGATAGTGTATTTCCCCTTCAGTGAAGACCTTGCGGATAAGATATCATTGACTAACGATTGACTTGTAATCTACCTCTTAGGTTGGGTACGATTTCTTGTTATTCTCATGTCTATACATTTGAGCTTCAAATATATATATTTATTACATGTTCTCAATCATACATTGATTACATTTTTATATAGGGTTTGCACTATTAAATTAGGGTAGACTCTTTACATTTTATTTATGTGTTTAGGCTCATAGAAATTTAGACATACTCTAGATTCATGAGATATTGTATTAGTTTCCTTTCAATCAAGTGGAGTCAATCATATTCTTCTTGAGGTGGTTTCATATTCCATTGTGCTTTAGGACTAGGAATTGGACTCGATACTTGATCCCATTTTCTTATTGCAGACCAACTAATAACTCATCAAAGATATGGAAAAATCCCAATGTAATTTAACTATTTCTTTAAATCTAAACTGAATAGAAGTTCCAATTCAATAAGTAGCTAAGAGCCCTACTCAAAATTTACAAACAAAAAATCAAATAAATAATGTTTCTAAGAACCGATAAAATTGTAACATCCTTTATTATAGTCCCTTTATAAGTCAGGTGCAAAGTGTTGATTTCACACCTTTGTATGTAATGTATAATTATATCTCTATAGTTCACTAGTTAAAGATGAGTTTATGATAAAATTACTTTTTAACAATGCTACAAAGATATATATGGCAAGATTGTATTTTGTGACAAGTACAAGTAGTCAAGAAGAAGAATTAGGTCTTAATGTTGAAGTGTCCTAAAATAATCCTATTTTTTGAATAATTAATTAATAAATTAAATTAAGATAAATAATTAATTAAAAATAAATTAATCAGAATTGATTAATTTATCTGAGTATATTAAAGTAATTCTATTTATTTATTATTTATTAAGTTTAAAAATAAATAAATAGATAATGTAAAAATATTATTTTAATTTTCATTTGATGCTTAAATTTTATCTAGAATTACTAAATTATCTAGGTGGATAAATATTTTTTCTAATCTTTTTGAGAAATAAAAATAAATTTTTTATCGGTAATTTTAAGATATTTTTATTAATCATTAACATAAAGCATTACAATAGAGTAGAAAGTCATTGTAATTGACTTGCAAATTGATAAATGATTCTATTACCACTTACACGATACATATGATCATATAACGAACTACAAAATATTGTTCAATTTTGAAAACTACATTCAACAAATTTATATATGCATAGATGAGATGTATATTTGCACAAAAACTATACTTGAGGATTCACACCTAACCCCATTAGATCAACCCAATCCATCCAAAAACCTAAAAATCAGAAGTTAAATGGCTTTACCCAAATAGTAGCATCAACCAACCACCCTTAAAAATCACACACTAAGGAAAAATTCAAGCTTGGGAAAAGTAAGTCAATTTTGACTATTTAACACCCACTCGATTGTAAACAACAAGAGGAGGCAAAATTAAAAACATAAAAGAACCACACCACTTTAGGTTTTCTCGACTTCCCCATAGGGCCATTGAACCAGTAGTCCTCTGGCCCAAACTTGATCTTCTTGTCATGCTCCATCTCTCAATCCAATGACTCCTTTTCGTGTTCCAAGTCATGAGTCTGTAGGAAATATTTAAGGGATTCCCATCCTATTTGGGCTTCTGCACAACATTCCTCCCTATTATTGTAGGCACTCCATGCAAAGAAGAGATGCAATGGAGGTTCCACAATGCTAAAATTTCACCAATCCCCATGGTGATGCATTTCTAAAATATTTGACATGCCACCACATCATTTTGGGTGCACACTCTGTCATCACCCTTAGAGTTTTCTCCTTGGAGACCAACTCCAAAGCCCAAGCCATGAAGGTTGAGGCTATGTTTATATTCGAGCGGTACGTGTACTTAGACTGCATAAACTCTTCATCCAAGATGAGGTCAATTATCTGTCAAAATAGTGGCTCATCAATCTTGAACACCCCTCTCAAATGTTTCTCTGATATCTTGTTGTGGACGCACAGTTATTACTTCAAAGAGACCAGCGTAAAGTTTGCGTCCATGACATTTTCCACTTCTATTCTAAATTCATACACTTGATCTCTCAAAAATCTTCATAAATCTCCTCCACATTACAATCCATTAAAATGGAATAGCGATATTTGATAGAGTCCACCAGTTGATTGTCACTCTATTTTATGTGAATAATTTTGAAATCCTCGAAGGTGGCTAATATGGATTTTATTTTTTATTATATTTATTCAGTTACATGCATATTGCATTGAGAATTATAAGTGAAGAAAAAAGGTTATTTCTTATATTTAGTTTTTATTTGAAAAAGGCAATGCTCCATTGCCTTATGGATAATAATTGGAGGAGAATTTGAGGATTACCTAGTTTTTGAAGGCCCACTGTGTGAGCGAGGCAGGTGAGAAAGAAGGAGCATTGCCACATACCAAATAAAATGACATTCCAAACCTAATTATGATGCGCTCCTCTAGGAACTTGGTCACTACCTCCATGGTGCAATTCTTCAATGCTTGGGCCTCTGTCCAACGTGTGCAGTAATTGGTAGCTGTCAGAATAAATTTGTGTCCTACAGATGAAGGGGGGTTAATCACTCCAACAAAATCTAAGCCCCATTGGGCGAACATACGTACCTCATATACCGACTATAAGGGCATTGCCAGATTTCTCTCTCGGGTTGCACTTGTTTTGCAAGTGTGGCATGATCTTACATGTTCTCAAGTGTCTTTCTACAATTGATGAATGCAGCATTTGGTGGAATAATTGCATCAAGATTCTTTCTACAATTGTAATGTTTAATAGACCGTTGTGTCAAAAGCCCTACAAAATAGAAAACAAAAAGAGAACCCTGTGAGATAGCAGAATGATTGCATATCATAAAATTGAAATTGCAAGTCAGAAACATGCAATTGCGGCATTTAATTGGCACTTGCATCAAATCAATCTGAACCTGCACATAATTAAAAATAACTCCAAAAATTAATAAATAAATTTTTTCACATCGGGTTCACCAGAATGTGTAGGGGTAAAATATCAAATTTATAAATCCTGCAACAAGGGTAATGAATCGAACCACAAAAGATCCAACTTGTCATAGAACTTATACACATACTCAAGAGAGATAATTATGAAAATCATGCACAAATAAATAAATAATCAACGTAAATCCATGCACAAAATTCACCAATGCTTCTCCCTTATCTCTCTCGTTCTTATACAATGTTGGCTCTCAGATTTTCTCAAAATATGATAGCACAAGGATTCGAGAATTGTGGTTGTAAAATACAAAGAATCACCTTCATTTTATAGGTTTCTAGACTTCAATGAACTAGTCATATTAAGGGGTTCTGGCCGATAATGAATGGCTAGGATTAATTCAGATTGGATTGATTGTAGAGCTTACTAAGATAGATTGACAATTGACTAGATGAATGACAAAGATGATTGAATAGTTAACTTGGTTGATTAGGAGTAGACTGAATAGATTGAAAAGATGAACTATTAGTCAGTGATAGTTAGAAGGGGTAGAAACGGAGGAATAATTAGCATTAAATAATTTGAAAATTTTATTTAATTTTCCATGAGGGACAATAAATAAATTAACTAATTTAATTATTTTTAGAAGAATGAGTTTGCATTGGAAAATGAAAATTTAAATAAATTAACCATTTATTTAATTTTAGAAGACATAGTTAGTAATTGGAATTATCACTTGTTTATGGTGACAAGAATGAGGAAGAATAGTTTTAATTAAATAATATAATTATTTAATCAAAGTGGAGAAAGTAGATTAATTAAATAACAAAAACTATTTGATTCATTTTTAGAAGAATAATCAGGGAATCTTGATAGAATATTAAAAAAGAAGCTAAATAATTAAATAATTAATCAAAATTATTCAATTATTGAAATTGGAGGGAAATGATGATTTTAAAATTAAAATTTGGCAGAATGACATAAATTAATTAAATAATAAATATTAGTAATTAATTAAGACAAACATTAGTAAAATTATCGCACGTAGGTGACAAGACAATTTAAGGTATCTACACCTATCATTTACACATGCAAAAGAGATAAATTATTGGGTTGATAGGGGGATTCCTAGGTCAAACTTTGGTATAGAATCCACCCTATAATTGAAATGAAAGTGTGCCTTCAAAGGGTAGATGTTAAGTCTAATAATAAAATGTTGAACCTTTATAAACCTCCTTCATGTTGAAGTTTTTATAAAAGGGTTGATATTTTCATGCATAATCAACTTCATAATTTCATGATGTTATATGCCATCTTGAATGCTTGAAATATAAACTTTACTTCATCTTTAATGTAATGCTTGATTGCTTTCTGAATGATGTCTTGATAAATGATTCCTTGATTATTAATGTAGATTTGATTAAATTAGTGTCTCAAATGAGGGGGAATACTCTCTTTTATACCTCTCCTCATGAAACATATTTGAATTTTTCAAGTAGGCCAAAATAGATGAGGAAATTTTGCCTATATTTTCTGACCATTAGAGGGTCCAAAATTGGGCTTTTTTAAGAGGGTCAATGACACCCAAAAATGTCATTGACCAATTCAAGGGCGTAGAGGGGTGTCATTAGCCTACCACTCAAGGTTGAACAAAGGGCCAACAACATAGAGGCACATAAAGTTCCAAAATTAAAGTCGTTGCAATTATAATAAAACATAATTGGAGTATGGAAGGCATGAACACTAAAATAAGGCCTAAGTGAGTATGAAATTGTGTAATGACATAATTTATAGTATTACATGTATGTATATATGTGTGTGTGTGTACACACACACATACATAGTCACTTCACAAATGAGTCTGTTGAATATTTTATAAAACTATTAGTTGAAGACAAGTTAAATTTATAATCATGAGTTTATTCAAACTTATTCCAACCATAAAGATGGAATCTACATACAGATTATGAATACATAATGATAAAAGTTGAGTAATCTAGCAATTCCTTAACTTGATTTTTTTTCTTTCTTTGCAATTCCTCTTTATCCTCTCTTTTTTCTTTCCTTTTTTCTCCCTTTTCCTTTCTTATTCTCACAACCCTTACTTAGAATGTGATGATAGAAAAATTAATAAAAAATCCCTAATGATCTCATGTTGAGTGGTCATTATGTCTCCTCAAATCTCCATGTTTGCTAGCACTCCACTTTTCACACAAGATCTTGTCAACCTCATGTACTATTTTTTCCATGTTGCCCATAAATTCCTTCAACCCTACAATCTAGGGTTTCTTAGGTGATAAATTCCCTTGTGTTATTTTTTAATATTATTTCAAAATTTTAGGTTTTGAAACCTTTATTTCATACGAGTTTTTCAAATCATTTTATTTAAGAGAAAAATGAGTGAGTATAGCTAATATATGTTATCCAAATAAATATAGTATATCAATGTTATAAATATCGAAAGTATTCGAATAGAAATTATATTACAAAATAGATGCATAGCTAATTAAACACAAACATGTGAAAAGTAAAAAAAAATTACCATAGCAACAAAGTTGTATCATTTGAATGCACAATTAAAATTTGAATATTTACACTTTTATAACAACAATTAAACAACTAATTAAATGCATCGAACATAACCACATGACCTATGATTAGTGCTAATGTGTGTGTATTCTTGAAGGACATGGTACAATGACCTCTTTCCACAGATATTTTTCTCTCTTATGGATAATGATCTCCCTCTTCAAATGAGAGGGGGGAAGTTTCCCTAAATTTACCCCATGATCATGAAAATAGTAATTAGTCCATAAACTTATAAAATTTTATTATCATTAATTAAAAATAATCTGAACAATAATGAATGATTAATTCAATATCAATGCATCATTACATCAACAAATATTTTAAAAATACATTATAGTCAACACAAATAACTTCAAGAAATAGAAAAAGTATATTAAATATGAGAAAATACAACAATGATGTCATTGATTACATACAACAACAAAATAAGCTATATACAACCATGCATTTATTTTAATAAATTAACCTAATTAAAAAATTTATCCAATTTATATAATTAAAATGAGATGTGACGGACATCTTGCACTCTATAACTACATTTTGGTGCCAAGGCATATTGTGGATATGATAAAATAACAAAGTGTGTGGTAATCAACTTGAAAATAGATACAAGCGAGAAACAAAAATATTTAACATAATTCATTATCAAAAAAATTTAGAATGATACATTTATCTTTGGATTAAGAAATACAAAGCAATTTCCTCGATATTGCATCAATATGCCAAATTTAGTCATAAGGTTTACAAAGTTCTTACAATTCTAGGAGAATTCAACCTCTTTTAGATACTATGAACTTTATGAAAAATAATTTTATTAAAATTTTGAAAAACTCCCCTCAAGAAAGGACCAATTTTTTTATACCAACATATTTCTAATAACAAACCTAAGATTCTAAATATCTAGTTGTACCATCCTAAAATGTAAGCATATAAGTGGTGTGTGCAATTTCATGATTTTTTAGCACCTACCTTAGTGTATTTTCATTTTAGCATGCATACTAGGACTTCATGTTGCATTAATGAATACCTAAATTCAAATATGGGTCCTCTATCAATTCAAATTTGTTTAAAATCAAAGTAAGCCCTTATTTCTAAGTGTGCTCCTCTGTTATTCCTCCAATATAATAATTTGTTTCACCACCTAGGCCCTATTTTACCATTTGTGGCCTAGGTGTTCTATCTTGATCTTAGACTTAGGTGTATCCCTTAATATGGCATCCCTTAATCATTCGGGATCCATGGTCCTAATTTGAACTCTAATTGGGTGGAACAAAACATCTGGGACTTTATGTTCTTGAGGACACAAAACCCAAAGCATTTTTTTCCCCAAAAATAGGGTTGAAACTAAGGTCACGGCTTGGTCTCGGTGTTTTAGTGGGGATTTAGGATGTATGGTCGACTATCCTAAGTTTATCCTTTGATTATATATAAAATAAAGAATCATGCTTCATTTTGGAAAGGTGAAATAAATTGCAAGGTTGAAGCCCCAATTTAAAGACATCTCATGAAGTAAGTGTTGGAATGTGACGTTCACATTATTATTGTTGTTTTTATTAATGGTTGTCATTGATGTCAACATATCTTATGCTTGGATGTGGATTTGATGCTTTGGTGATTTGGTGTAGCATGCCCAGGATGATGTGATGTGGAGATGTATCTTTAGTTGTGTTTGTCCTAGTCTCATTCATCTTGCAACATATTGTGGTCCATTTCTTTAGGTCCAATCCTATTTGGAAAGTGGTTATTGTGCTTTAGATCAAGTGTTTTCATTGTAATATGTAGATCTTATTTCTTGGTTCTAAATATCATGGTGAATGTGTAGCGGGTTGTATTGAGTGAGGAGGCTCTGTGTGGTCCACCTTACATTCCTTACCACCACAAGAATTTTTTGGTGTGACCTATTTCAAATTGTGTTAGGCCGACTTAGATGTCTTATGGTGGCATGACATGATATAAGAAAGTGATGATTCTATTCAATGCAAGTATGTGAGTAATATGTGAAGTGAATGCAAATTTGAAAAGGAAAGATCTATGTATTGATGAGTATGTGTGTTTGTGCAACCAGTAGCAGACTGTAATATCAATGTGTTGCTAAATATTGGTGACAATGATTTCAGTGGTGGATTCTTTTAATTTCTCTTATTCTAGTAGTGAGGCTTTTTGTATTGGTAGTGAGCTTGACCATTTCAGGGAAATTAGCCCAACCTATAGTGAGACTTACTTGCAATGAGAAAACCGACATTAAGCCTTTGTAAAAATTACCTTAACCATTGTCACCTTGATCAATGTTTATATTAATGAGAATTAGTTTCTCTGTGGTTTTTCTCATCTTGGGTTTCCACGTAAATTATGTTAGTAATAACTGAGGGGGGGGGGTGAATCAGTGGCCTCAAATTTTATCCTTAAAACTTAACCACCAATCTATAAACCTCAGATTATTATGTCCCTACAAGATGCATGCCATGAAATACTTTATAATGATTAACTATTTTCCAGTTTTCCTTGTCTGTCCTTATTCTCCTTGATTATCGATAAGTAGTAAAACTATATACCGAAACTCGGTAAATAAGTAGAGTATACCAATCAATCCATAAATGCATATGTGAAATGTAAAATAGTAAATTAATAAACCATACACACATAACACATGGATTTTAACGTGGAAACCCTGTTAGGGGAAAAACCACTGGGAACGGTACCCCAAATTTTCACTCTTCTGAAGTGAGCCCTGTTAGGAGCCAACCCTGTTAAAGGATACAAACACACTGTTAAGTGTAACCTTGTTAGAGGATTTTATACATAGAGGTTGTCACTTAGTATCGGGCATCTATTGCTACCATCCTTGAATCAGCCTCCTTCTTAGATTGTCAATAGGTATCGGGCAAGTCTAATGCTACTTTCATGAATCAACCTTTTTGGCACTCCTTGGGATGTAACTCAATATTTAGAAGACTGTTAAGTCCTGCTCAATTAAGAGACTTGATGCTTCAATGGTTAAACTGAAACACTATGACCTGTTCATGAAGCAACTTTGAATTGCAGATTTTCAGATCTATTTAAGTACATTACCTCTCTGATCAATGTATCAATTCAATCCTTTCTGCTCCACACTTTCTGCTCTATGATGCTTTTCTCACTGTTCATCGGTGTCTGCAAAATTCCTTAGCTCTCCTTCAGCTTGATTGATTAGGACTGTATGAAGTTATTCTTCATCAATTTGTCTTCAACATCCTCTTTCTATTCACTCCCCTTAATCCCTTTTCATTGCATACGAAAATGAATTAAGCTTGTCTCTTATATAGACATGATATTCATTGTTTCTTGATTCTTGATTCTTGGTGTGATAAACAATCTAGCCAATTAGATTTAAAGAATAACTCCCAATTTTTCTCGTAATTATCTTCTTGCCAATTGTACAAATCATCTTTAAATCTATCACTTATCTCTGGTCGAATAAAGAAAAGAAAACAACCAGTTAAGTCCTTATTTAGCTCTTGCCAGCTAGATATTTTTTTGTTTTCTAAACTCTCTATTTTGTCAGTCAACTCTATTGTTAGTCATCGGTGACAACTGACAGTTTTGTCGGCGTGACTCTAGTTAGCTTTGTGATCTCCGTCCGTCGGGCATTATTGGAAATTTACTCGTTAGGTAACCTTGACTTTGATCATCAGGCAACCTTCTGACTTTGCTCATCGGGCACTCTGTGGTTTTTCTTTGTCAAGCAACACTGTCTTCTGCTTGTCAGGTATCACTGTGACTTTTCTTCTTTGCCTTTACCAATGGTGTGCACTCCGTCGGTATTGTTTGTCACTTAGTGAATACATGACTTTTATGTATTGCTGAAAGCATAACCTTGGTTCCTTTGAGTTCTCTAAAGTATTTGGCATTATGTACATGACTGTACAGATGATATCAAGTTGACATCAATGATAATACAAGCCATTAACTGATTTAATGCCTTGCATTATCTTCAACTTAACATTATCAAACATTCAATCAGTTACATGTCATCAATTGTGTTGTTCATCGTGTATGGTGTTTTGTGCTTTCATGTTCATATCTAATTTAAGTTTCATTTTTTTTTAAATTTTCAATAGATTAATTAAGGTTAAGGAAATTATTTAATGATAACTTATTCACCCCCTCTCATTTATTCAACATGTTCAATAGTAAAATCTTGAGAATCAAAACTAAATCAAGAAATTATCAAGTATTATATAACATCATACATTTAACATAAATATGAAGTTTCAAAAGGATCATGACAATGGATAGGAGATCACTGAGTCACGATTGGCTTGTACTATACCTCTTAAGTTGGGTATGATTTCTTTTTATTCTCAAACCTATACATTTGATCTTCAGATTTATATTTATTACATTCTCTCAATCATACATTGATTGCATTTTCATATAGGGTGCTCACTATCACCCAAGGGTAGACTCTTTACATTACATTTATGCGTGTAGGCTCATAAAAATTCAGACATATTCTAGATTCACATGTACAACACACTTTATCTTTGTCATGCTAACTATCCATGGAGGTCAGAATCACCAAAATGAGGGTTTGACTAAGGCAAAACCCTATATAGCCACCCAAACACACACTTCTGAAATCTACAAGTGTTAAAGACTTTTAAAACAACTGTCAGAATAAAACCAAATTCTCTGCCATGTGATAGTTGTAGTGTTGTTTTTTCCAGCTTTAAAAAAGAAGGGTATAAAATGCATGAGGAATTCTATTCCTAGGATCAGATTTCCCATGGTGTTTTGTTCCTCCTAGATCAGGTTCAGATTCAATGTGTAGACAAGTTCCAACTTAGAGACTCTAGATTTGAAGTTTTAGGTGTTTGTGAGATCCCAACACTTAGAAATTCAGACCTACACTAGTATTCTACCCATTTCAATTATAGGTGCAAATAAATTTTTCCTAAATTTTTTATTTTATTTTTAGTTTAACAAGTTCAATTATTATTTAATCTAGTCATTATCATAAGTACATTATCTATCTTCTTCCCAATTTTAAGCAATAAAGGAATAAAGACCCTAAGAGCATAGATAATGTATTGGCTTCATTTCCATCAAGTGGAGCCAATCATATTCATCTTGAGGTGGTTTTGTATTCCAATGCGCTTTAGGATCAGGGGATTGGACTCCATACTTGACCCCCTTTTCTTATTGCACATTTTGGTGAACCTGTCTCTTTCATGCATTTTACCTTTTGATTAGATTAGATCTTGCATGTGTGTGTTTTTAAGTAATCAAAAAGAGAAAAAAAAAAACATTTTAATTTTTTTTTACTTTTATTGCATTTTCATATTCATTTAAAATAGAAAATAACAAAAAGAAGCATTTTTGTGTGCTAGATAGTTTGTTGTGCATTTACTTTATTTTTAGAATATATGATTTCTTTGAACATGAGTTTAGAGCCTTTGATGATCCATTAGTAGTGATGACTTTGATATGTTAGATGAAGCCCTTGATTACTTCATCTCTATTCATTCTTCCTCTACGAATCCTAAATCGTCCTTTTGCCAAATATTGATTAACATTATACATGTGAATGGCTATAATAATAATATTGAAAAACCAAAGGTATTTGTTCATATTTATCAAGATATTCCTCAATGAATGAATAAACCTATCCTTACTGTTAAAGGTTGTAGTTGTCAAACTTCCTTTAAAATTCCTAATAAATCAATTATAGTTGTGAATTGAAAACCAAGAAGTCCTTTGGAGTTTGTTAAGAATTATTAGGCAATGGCTCATATGTATCAGATGAGAAATAATAGGCAACCCACTAATGTGATTGTGTATAATCCTCTTCCTAATTCTCAACCTATGCTTCCTCCAACACCCCATTTACCTCAAAACCTTGAAAATGAATATGATTTAGTAGAACAATTATATGCTACTCTTTCCAAGATATCTCTTTGGGACTTCTTCAAATGTCACCTACTTATCATGAAGCATTAAAATAAACATTAACCAACCTATTTGTTTCATCTCCTGAGCAAACCATATTGCTTATTTATTTGACTACATGAATGTAACTAATACTCGATATAAGATTGTATTTACTCAAGATAATTTTCTTTCTAAGGATATTCAGAATCAAGATGGTTCCCTTATGGTTTTTGTCCTAATAAATGGTAATCTTATTTTCCAAAATTTAATTGATAATGGATTTGGTCTTTATGTTTGTACCATTGATTTGTTGCATAAGGTAAAATCATATACTTCTTTAATCAAACCTGATTCTATTCCTATTCATGGATTTGAAAATGTGGCTAAACAAACTATGGGTATTATTACATTACCTATTTAATGTGCATCTATTTATGCTTCCTATTCCTATTCATGTTATGCATGAATCTCTTACTTATAATCTCATGTTCAGTAGACCATGGTTACATGCTATTCAAGATGTAACTTCAACACTTCATTGCAAAGTGAAGTTTATCTATAATAACACCATGTATACCCTTGTTGTTGATGATAAGTTACAAAATTGCTTATGTACTAAATCTGATTCCAAATATATTCCTCCTCTAATTCAACAAGAAAAATTCATTCTTCTCAAGATTCCCCTTCTCCTAAGAGTATCCTTTTGGATTTTGATCAAGGATCTTTAGAGTTTACACCCTCTTTTATAAGGGAATACAAGACTTCTTTAATTGAGTCTAAGGAAAGTGAGCCTCTTTCTGAATCTAAGAAATCTTCATCTCTACCAGAACAACTTAGTAATAACTTTGTTTCTGCTTCAACTTCCAATGAATCTCTTGAGACCTTAGAAAAAAAATATTGTTATGACATACTGACTTATGAGGCCTTGTTATCTCTTTCTAATATGGCTTCTTGTTATTATATCAAGGTTTTCATCCATTAGATAAACATGCTTTTAGTGGTAATGGATGTGGTGTTCATATACAAGGAATTCAAGTGGCTTTAGGAAATGATGGTAATGAACATTCATTCATCCTTCGATATAATCCTTTCAAACCATATAAGAAGTCTCAAAAATCTTCTCTCAATATGAATGGTATCTTCTCTTTTGAACCTATTTCTCTTGTTAATCATCATCTTATAGATTTTGATTCTCCTTCTACTATACCTCCTCTTGATACTTTTGGTATAGATGACTTCATGGATGAGTTCATAGGAGCCTATGACCATCTTCCTCACTATCATCATAATCGTGCCTTTCCCTATT
Organism: Thuja plicata; assembly: GCA_018584345.1. NCBI lineage: Eukaryota > Viridiplantae > Streptophyta > Pinopsida > Cupressales > Cupressaceae > Thuja > Thuja plicata. The sequence continues at coordinate 734,490 of MU227026.1, forward strand.
GCTTAAATATCGAAGCTTACTTTGGGGAAGAAAGTAATGAAGAGAAGATGCATGAGTTCCATTTGAATATGGACGTCCCTCAACAAAGTAATCTCTTGATAATAGAAATCATCGATGTGCAAATTGATCCTTACAATAAAGCTAAGGTCATAAAAATTGGAAATTTTTGAGATAAGGTAGAACAACGAGAACTTTTTTCTCTCCTCCTTAAATTTCCAAAAATGTCTTCTTGGACATACTTTGATATGGTTGGAATAGATTCTAAAATTGTCACTCATAACATTGTCTTAACACCTAATGCTGAACCTATAAAGAAAAAAATTAGAAATATGAATCCTCATGTTGCTTACCTTGTTAAGGCTGGAATTGAAAATATTCTTAATGTTGGTTTTATTCATCCTATTGAATTATCCTTGGATTTCAAACATTGTAGCTATGTCTAAAGGTGAGAATAAGATCCGAATGTGTATTCATTTTTTAGATCTCAATAAGGCTTCCTTGAAAGATGATTTTCCTCTTCCAAATATGGATATGATAGTTGAATCCATAGCCAAACATGATTTATTATCCTTTATGGATGCTTTTTTAGGATATAATAAAATCTTTATTCCTCCTCAAGATTTGTACAAAACTACCTTCATTACACCTTGGGGAACTTTTTGTTGGGTTGTTATACCTTTTGGATTAAAGAATGTTGGTGCTGACATATAGCTACCCACAAATTTGGTCACTCTTAATAAGCCTTAGGTGGTTTATGGTTTTCAATTGACAATGTGGTTTTGTAGAATGCGGTTCCTAACATTTTATTGCAGCAATTGCGCGTTGGGGGCTTTCATTCGATGACTTTGGAATATTCTTTCTCTTTATTATTCATGTACTTTAGCTTGTACATATATGTAGTGTCATACACCGTTAAAGTGGGGGATAAATGTATCGTTGTAAATTGTAATCACTCAAGTGGTGTGTATAATTTCATGATTATTTAGCACCTATCTTAGTGTGTTTTCATTTTAGCATGCATAATAGGACTTTATATTACATTAATGACTACCTAAATTCCAATATGGGTCATCTATCAATTCAAATTTATTTAAAATCGAGGTAAGCCTTTATTTCTAAGTGTGATCCTCTATTATTCCTCCAATCTAATAATTCATTTTAGCACCTAGGCCCTATTTTACCATTTGTGGCCTTTGTGTTCTACCCCAATCTCAAAATTAGTTGTATCTTGTAATCCAACATCACTTAATCATCCGCGACCCATGGTCTTGATTTGAAGTCTGATTGGGTGAAACAAAATGCTTGGGGCTTTATGTTCTTGGGAACATAACTCCTAGGGTATTTTGATCGACGAGAATGGGGTTGAAATTAAGATTGGGGCTTGGTTCTGGTGTTTTAGTTGGGATTTAGGATCTATGGTCGACTCTCCCGAGCTTATTCTTTGATTTTGCATAAAAGAAAGCCTCATTACTCATTTTGGCAAGGTGAAATCAATTGCAAGTTTGAAGCCCCAATTTGAAGACATCCCATGAAGTAAGAGCTTGTGAACCAAGACTATATCAAACAATTATCAAGTATTCAATTAGATCAAGCATTCAACAACAATATGAAGTTTCAAAAGGGTCATTGGATAGGATCACGAGGGCTTCACTTAGTGAACCTAAATCATAGCACATGTGTTCATGTCATACTAAAGAATCCTCCTATTTTCAAAAATATTGCCCCAAACTCTCTTTTTGTCACCCCCTCCAATACCTAACACTTTTTTTCCTATATAAACCCCCACCCCCACCCCCACCCCAAACCCAAACCCCTGTATTTAGAAAATATATTCCCCCCCTTTTTTGGCCATTTTAAACCCCCCAATATAAATGCACGTGATAGTGTATTTCCCCTTTAGTGAAGACCCCGTGGATATGATATCATTGAATAACGATTGTCTTGTACTCTACCTCTTAGGTTGGGTATGATTTCTTGTTATTCTCACATATATACATTTGAGCTTCAAATTTATGTTTATTACATGCTCTTAATCATACATTGATTACATTTTTATATAGGGTTTGCACTATCACATTAGGCTAGACTCTTTACATTTCATTTATGTATTTAGGTCATAGAAATTTAGACATACTCCAGATTCACGAGATATTTTTTAGTTTTCATCAATCAAGTAGAGTCAAACATATTCTTCTTGAGGTGGTTTCGTATTCCAATGCGCTTTAGGAATACAGAATTGGACTCGATACTTGACCCCCTTTTCTTATTACACACGAGTTAATAACTCATCAAAGATATGAAAAAAGCCCAATGTAATTTAAGTATTTCTTTAACTCTTAACCAAATAGAGGTTCCAATTCAATAAGTAGCCAAGGGCCCTACTCAAGATTTACAAACAAAAAATCAAATAAATAATGTTTGTAAGAACCAATAAAATTGTAATATCCTTTATTATAGTCCCTTTATAAGTTAGGTGCAAAGTGTTGATTTCACACCTCTGTATATAATGTATAATTATATCTCTATAGTTCACTAGTTAAAGGTGAGTATATGATTAAATTAATTTTTAACAATGCTATTAAGATATATATGGCAAGATTGTATTTTGTGACAAGTACAAGTATTCAAGAAGAAGAATTAAGTCTTAATGTTGAAGTGTCCTAAAATAATCCTATTTTTTGGATAATTAAATAATAAATTAAATTAAGATAAATAATTAATTAAAAATAAATTAATCAGTATTGATTAATTTATCTGAGTATGTTGAGGTAATTCAATCTATGTATTCATTTATTATTTATTAAGTTTAAAAATAAATAAATAAATAGATAATGCATAAATATTATTTTCATTTTCATTTGATGCTTAAGTTTAATCTAGAATTACTAAATTATCTAGGTAGATAAATATTTTTTCTAATATCTTTGAGAAATAAAAATAATTTTTTTATCAGTAATTTTAAGATATTTTATTAATCATTAAAATAAAGCATTACAATAGAGTAGAAAGTCGGATGAGATGTATATTTGCACAAAAACTATACCCAAGGATCCACACCTAACCCCATTAGATCAACCCAATCCATCCAAAAACCTAAAACTCAGAAGTTAAATGGGTTTCGCCCAAATAGTAGCATCAACTAGCCACCCTTAAACATCACACACTAAGGAAAAATTTAAGCTTGAGAAAAGTAAGTCAACTTTGACTATTTAACACCCACCCGATTATAAACAACACCACGAAGCAAAATTAAAAAACATAAAAGAACCACACCACTTTAGATTTTCTCGACTTTCCCATAGGGCCATTGAACCAGTAGTCCTATAGCCCAAACTTTATCTTCTTGCTATTCTCCCTCTCTCACTCCACCGACTCCTTTTCGTGTTCCAAGTCATGAGCCTGTAGGAAATATTTTAGGAAGTCCCATCCTATTTGGGCTTCAAAACAACATTCCTCCGTATTGTTGTAGGCACTCCACGCCAAGGAGAGATGCAATGGAGGTTCCACAATATTAAAATTACACCTATCCCCATGGTGAGCCATTGCTAGAATATTTGTCATGTCACCACACCATTATGGGTGCACACTCCTTCATCACCCTTAGAGTTTTCTCCTTGGAGCCCAAATCCAAATCCCAAGCCATGAAGGTTGATGCTATGTCTATATTTGAGTGGTACTTGTGCTCAGACCGCATAAACTCTTCGCCCAGGATGAGGTCAATTATCTGTCAAAACAATGGCTCATCAATCTTGAACACCCCTCTCAAATGTTTCTCTCATATCTTGTTGTGGACGCACAATTATTACTTCAAAGAGACCATCGTAAAGTTTGCCTCCATGGAATTTTCCACTTCTATTCTAAATTCATACACATCTCTCAAAAATCTTTATAAATCTCCTCCACATTACAATCCATTAAAAGGAAATAGCAGTATTTGATAGAGTGTCCATCGGTTGATTGCCACTCCATTTTATGTAAATAATTTTGAAATCCTAGAAGGTGGCTAATATGGATTTGATTTTTTATTATATTTATTCAGTTACATGCATATTGCATTGACAATTATAAGTGAATAAATACAGTTATTTCTTATATTTAGTTTTTATTTGAAAAAGTTAATTCTTAATCTTGTAATATTTTATTAATAAGAATTATTTCTAAATCAACATATATTATTTCTTTGAGAATATGCATGAGGAATAATAAAGATGTTTTAATATTATAGTTTTTTTAAAATACTATATTTTGAATATTAAGATTTGAAAGAAAATGGAAGTGATAAGAATTGATTTTATTTTTATTAATTTTTTTTAATCAATATTCTTATATAATTTTTAGAGAATTTTTTCAAAATAGATTATTGAAGTTTCAATATTTAGAAGGGATTTATTATAAATAATTGAAAGATTGTTGTGATTTTGAATTAGTTGATTTATTTCTATTGTTTTATCAAATTTCTAAAGGGTTGAGATAAGATTCTTGTAATGAAAGGTTTCACAAAGAATTACTTTGATAATCGATAGAACAAGATTTTTTAATAAAAATAAATGTCTTTGTTGATTATCTTATATTTTTAAAATATTATGAAAATTTAAATAAACAATTAAGTTTTAAGTTTAGAATATGATTGTTGTGAGTTGAAAACTAGAATTGCTTGTAGAAGAAAAAACCTAATGAAACCATGAGAATCATTTGATTTATGGACCTCAGACATAGATTTGATTTAGGATTGAGCTTATATATTAGGAGAATCCAAATTAATTTTTTTAATAATGTTCCTTTAGTGAGTAAAAACCCTATTTGAAAATATATTTTTGAAAAAATATAAACTAGTGAAACCATTGTAAGAAAAATCTTTTTCTTACATATTCAACAAATATTATTTTAGAAATCTAGGTTTCTCAAAAATTTTAGTGATAGGTGCAACCAAACTTTCTAAATCCTCACAAGAAATCATTCATAACCAAGTCCTATATTATGAGATATGGATTCATTAGTGATTGTTTATCTGTGTTGTTATTTTTTGAATAATGTTTTAAAAGCGCAATTATATTGTCATTAGAAAATTAATTAAATTAAATTAAAATAAATTATTATAGAAATACCTTTTGAATTTTGTATATCTCTATGTTATTTTTTTAACATATTCTAAAAGTGAGAAAATGTTATGTTTGTGAAATTTATATTCCCATTGCTAAAAACAAATATTGTGCAATCTAAATATAAATTGCTAGCATGAAATCATGTTTAGTTTATCAACTTGGTTTGGTGATTTTATTCTTCTTAATGAGCATGTCAAAAGTATTCAGTGTTCATACACGGGAGTATATTGATCTTGTTTCTAAGAGTTTCCCGAATAATTTGACCGTGATGGTTTTTATGTCAAAGTTGTAATGTTTAAACTTCCACTTGTTCTTTTATTATATTTCTAAACCTACTTTGGGTGGAGATCATTTCTCAATGAGGTTTTCTTTTATAATGTTGTACAATGTTTTCTTTAAATATATGCTTCGGATAAGTTATCCTAATTATGATCATATAAATTGAATTTGATTTGGTGTTATGTTATGTCCTAGTGAGTCAATTCTATATAAAATATATTGTGTCATAATTGATTCATTCAAGTCAGTGTTATATTCTATCCCCAGTGAGTCAATTCTACATGGACTATATTGTGTCATAATTGATTATATTTATTTGTAGCAACTATTGTGTTATGATTGATTATATTTAAGTGTGGCATCATTTGTGTCATTGTTCAACTCATTAGACTAGAGCTTTATGTGAAAGGGTAGTGTACATTGAGAGGTCTATCTCATGGTTCCATTTTAAAAAATAGATTGTTATTTATCATACAAGTAGGATGGCTAATATATCATCTTTTCTTTGGGTTGCAATTCTTTGAGACATCGTCTTCCATAAAAAAGATGTGTAAGATTCAACCAACTGCAACATTACAACCCCTATCATTTTCATTGGCAAATAACCCACATTATGTTTTGTTTGTCTTGCACCCAAAGAGCTAGAAGATCTTCAACTCAAGTCAAATGGTCTATCATATTAACATACATGTCATTTCTACCTTGTCGTAAAGGTGCTCTATAGTTGGTATCTATAGTTATGTGTGAAGAATTCATACTTAATTTTATAATGTCATTAGGAGATTCCCTTTGAATGAGTTTGGGGGACCATGTGTGTGTCATGTTGAGAAATCTTTATGTTTTTTATTATGTGAGTTATTGTTATTATGATTATTTGATGTATGATGTGCTTTTATTATAAGTTTGTTCCATGATTTTGTAATGTATGATGTATTTTGTTTATATATGTGGCTCATGTATTTGAGTTGTAAATCTTGTGGCTGTGTATTATTTGTATGCTATTGGTTTTGTGTGTTCATGTATTTGAGTTGTTATTATTGACATGTTTAGACTCTTGTGTTGTGAAAACGTTAGGATGCATGTAGTCTTATATTAGTCATGTGTTCTTTGTAAGCACATAACATCACCTCAAGAGAGCTTGTATAGTATGGAATGCAAGTAGCAATTCATGTGAATGTTTGGTGTAGTTTTAGATGTGTTGTACTAAGTCAAACCTTATAAGATAAAAAAAGACTTTAGATTTTTATAGATGACATATTTGATTTGTTCATATCCTTGCATTCATATGCATGTTAAATGCTGGAAAAGATGTGTTGTAAAATTTTTGTTGCCTTCAAATGATTGTTTAGAATATACATATTATTGATAAAATGTATTGTGAAATCTATTCTATGTAATTGAAATATTTTGGATCTATAGTTTCATGTGTATGATTATGTATTAATAAATGAGTGAGGTAAACAATATAATTGGAATTACAATATACTCATTGGAATTGTATTTTACTACACTTTTTTTTATTGTAGATGGTGCTTCTTTGCTTGTATCGATGGATGAGGAAGGGGACATCCTCATAGTGGGTTCAAATCCTTCCATGATTAGTAGAAGAGAAGAGAATAGAAGCTTAGAGGATTGGCTTGTGGAGTTGAGTTTGGGGGCTCTTAAAATACTATTTATGGTGTACGTTATTTTTGTACATCTTGTATATGTGTGGTTGGATTCATGGACCATTGTATACTTATCATGGATGAATCTTGTAGTATTTAACCCATTGTAAATCTTAGTTATGTAGTAATATTTTTTATTAAGGCAAAAGAAGGTTTCGATCGAGCCCCGAAACAAATTACAAACATATTTTGAAGGGGATTTGGAACCCCATTAAGATGAGACGTTGCAACAAATAAAGCATCTGCAAAACAACACCCGAAAGCCAACAAACAAACAAAATCCATTAAAGACATCATCCAAAGTATCGGTTTCTCAAGAGAACCCAATAAGAGGCCAAAGCCTAATAACAAGAGAAAATATCTTAAGAAAAGAGATCAAAAGGGTTTTAATGGCTCCCAAAACCACAATGTTTGGGTTTTAACATGGCTCCCAAAACCATAATTAGAAATTGCCATACAAGATTGTGCATTAAAGAACCAACTAACACACTAGAAAAATCATCCTAAAAATAGAGTTTGAACATGGAATCCCAGACCATCCAAGTATGAGCAGCAAGTGTTTCCCAGTAGAACCAACCCTTTCCCCCACCAAAATTCCCCTCCACCTCAATAGAAGGAGATCCCACCTCAATAGGAAATTGAGAAGAAAGAGCAGTCCAACTCAAAAACCACTTCTAAAGCCACCCCACCTCCCACCAACCAGCATCAAAAGAGAGTCACTTGATTCTACAACCACCCTCACCCTCAAAACACATCACCACCTCCATAGATGATGGTTTCACCTCAATAAGAAATGAAAGCAAGGGAAGCAACAACAGAAAGTTCCCAGGTCGCCACCAAGTCCCAAGAAGGCCCCTCATCAAAATAAGGGGGGGGGGGGGGCACCTCAATAGAAGCAACAAGGGGAAGAGACAGAAGTGAGCCCAACAGAGTCCACCAAAGAAATGGGATAGAGAAGCACCAGACTCCACCAAGGATATGAGCACCCAAAAAACCTGAAATCCTCCTTAACCAAAAACAACAAGAGGCCAGACTGGGCCCTTGAAAATTATCAACATCCAACTGGCCACAACCACATAAGTCAAACAACCAAAGAGAAGAAAATTTTCCCCTCCACCTCAAAACACGATCAAGGAAGAAAGCCAACACAGGAACCAGAACACCTGTAAAAGAGAAAGAGAGCATGGAAGTTGCATCACTGAACATAGCAAGATCAAAACCTCAGGAAGATCTGAAGCCACACCAAGCAAAAAAGCCACCCAAGCACAGGGAAGAGACATCCCCAGAAGAAACAACCCTCACAAAGGGGAGTTAAGAAAACCAGCTATAGCCAGAGCTATCCTATCGGCTATGACCACGTAAGATGAGACAGAAAATCATTGTGGCTCACCCGAATACTAAATATGTATCTTCATTATTATCTTCATTGTCGAAATTACTAAATACGTGCTTGTGATACTTTCATTTTATTGCAATGTAATTTAGATGTACTTATTATGGTACATCCTTATTATGCTGCTAGAATAGTAGTTATATATTACAGGGATTTTATTGGATAGTCCTTCGATGCCTTGTTATAAATAATTGAGAGGGGGGGGGGTGAATCAGTGGCCTCAAAAATTAATCCAATATTCAACCAAAACTTTAT
>MU227026.1:751253-775323 GCA_018584345.1 Thuja plicata
TATATATATCTTCTCTACTTCTCTTTTGTACATGTATTTCCTTATATATTTCTTTCCTATATACATTTCCCCCTTGTTTTTGACACAAATGCCAAAATATATCTATATGGTAATACCAAAATAGGATAGGAAATCACTATGTACCATCAAAATCTGAGACAAAGTATTGTCCCAATTATCCTGCAACACCTTTAGGATGTGCAACTCTATCTGTATCTTTGCTGACAACTCCATCATAAGCTCAACAACTGAAAAGTTGTTGTCATGTATGAGAGTCTTGGCATGAGCTATATGCTTCTGCATTACATCCATGTGTGGAAGGAGTTGGCTCTGCATAGCTATAAGAGATTTTCTTGTCCTTGCTTCTTCCCTTAGTAATTTTGCCTGCATGTATGTCAGATACTTAATTTTCACAAAGTGTGTTGAACTTGAACTCGGGTTAAGTGCGAACTGGTTTGCACTTTCCTTCAAATTTGTATCTATCTTTGTCCGCTTAGTCTTGATTTCCATGGTAAAGTTGGACGTATCACTCAACTTTACAAATAATGAAGCAATATTATTGACAATACTTTCTAGAGAGCTAATAAGAGAGTTTAACTTTACTTGATCAATTGCAATCTTGCTTGCAACATTCTCTAGAACTTTATTCTCAAACTTCCTTTCTGCCTTCTGCAATAGTTTTTCTTGACCACTTAAATATTTATTGAACTTATGGACTATGTCTACAAGTTGATCCATAATAGAATCATTCTCATTTACTTCTACTTCTAGTGCATCTAGGAATATACCTTTTATGTCCTCTAGCTCTCTGTTTCTCTTCTTTTATGCTCGGAGCTTTTGTTGAGTGGCTCTTTTCTTCCATAGCTCCCCTAGTATATCCATGGGCTCTACTGTCAAGTTGGATAGATCCCAATTTGGAATCACAATGTCTTTCTCAAGATCAATATCATCGGTATTTATTTCCTTTTCTTTTACATTGTCCTTAGGATTGGGTGAAGGAACAATTTCCTTACCTTTTCCACTATCATCCTTATCCTTTCCTTCCTCAGTTTTCTCCTCAGTATTCAGTTGGAATAGGTCATTGACATTTTTTGCACCAACTGTAGCATCAATGCTCACTGAAGAAATATTCACAATTGCCTTATGTGACTCAGTTAGGCTTATCCCAGTAGTAGGTGGAGCCTGATGCTCGGTCCCTACTAGTCCAGATGTAGATTCAGTAGACTTAGCTTTGCTCGGAGATAGGATGATCTGTATAGGTGATTGGGGCAGGGATGCCATTACCTCTACTGCTATATGTTCTGCATTGGATGCTTCAATAGTTTCCACCTTAGGTAAATCTACATCATTAGTCTTTTTCCTTGGGGTCTGTACTTGGTACTTCTGTCTTGTCTTCTTCCTTGATTTCCAAGGCTGTCTTCCATATCTTTTGCGGCCTGCACAACATCCTCTATCTTCTTATTCAATACCTGAAAGGTCCTGAACCTTGGAGTGTGATTATTTTCATATTTGGTCATGGCCTCTTTGACCTCTTTATTTGTCATAGTAGGCATGACTTTCCTCAAGGTCTGTTCTCTAATGTCTTTTTCTGTTCAGACGACATTGCTCCAGGGAGCATATATTGCCTTGAATAGGTCTTCAATCATGTGACTCTTCAATTCAGATGAACCATACTCCCATCTTGTCTTTTTCTCTACAATTGCTTCCTCAATCTGCTTCTGTTCATCCTTAGTTATGGAAGCATATTTCAGTGATTTTAGAGAACTCATACCACTACCTTCTCTTAGTTCTTCAATTTTCTTCTCAAAGGTTGGTGGGGGCTTCTTGAATATGACTGTATCTTTTTCTTCATCTTCCTTAGGCAATATGAGTTTCCTTCTAGATCTTTTGGGTTTGCTGGTAGTGAGGATAGGGGTAGGGGCATTAGGTGTTTTCTTGGGGGCTAGCCTCTTTTTCTTCTTAGGAGGCTCTGCTTCTACCTCTTCCTCTTCCTTTTCAGATTCATCATCGTCTATCTTAATTTCATCTTCTTTGCTTTCTGAGATAGAAGGAGAGTCTAAAGTCTTTCCAAACTGCTCTAACCTCCTCTTTCCTCTTTTCAAAATCTTAGGAATCTCTATTTCCAAATAAATTCTTCTCTTGGCTTCTTCATAGGTACCAAAGTATGGTTTTTTGGGGTCAACAGGCTCATTCACAAGAGCCTCAATGATATCTTTGGTCTCATATATGTTAACCTCATATGCAAGAGGTTTCACCCATGCAACCCTAGGTTTTACTGCCTGAATGTAAACTTTATCACAGTCAACTAGGAAACAAACAACATCTTTGTAGTCTTCAAGCAATTGTTTAGGAATTCTATACCTATTCTGCATCTTCTGTCTGGACTCCTCAAAATATGCATCCATGATGCTCTCAAAATTGTCTCCTAATTTTGCTATGAAATCATTTATTTGATACACTATGGGTCCGTCCTTCCAAACAATTGTGCCTTTGGAAGGGAAAAACTTCTAAATGTAAAAGAATATGCAGACCAGAAGTGAACAAAACTTACATGGATTAGTCTTTGATGCCTAGATGCTTTCCATGTTCTTGCTCAATTGGATGAGTTGCAACTTGGCAAGGCCAAATGAGAGGTTCTTGACCACCTTGTATGCCAAGTCCACATCCTCACATGGTACGTTGTTAGGTCGGATAGAACTGTAGATTTTGTGTGCAATCACATGAATCCCAAACTTTATTTCCATGTATGTAACTCCATTTAATCTCATGCCTCCTCCGTCCCATTCGGCAAGAGTCTTCTTAGTTAGGTCATCCCGAGGTAGGGTTTTGGTAGCTTTAGACTTGTCCAACATAGGATACCTTGTACCACGGTGTGCCATTGTCTTGGTAATCTTCACTGGTTGCTCCAGCCATAGCTGCATGTCCTGAACACGGCTCAGAACAACCCTAATCCACTTAATCTGGAAATTCTGCGACATATGTATGATATGAGTCAAACCCTTGACTTCTAGGTGTTTATGTTCTGGCTTCAGATTCATAGCTTCACATTTTTCTCATATGCTTTAATCATTTCCAATGTCCCTAGCTATTGAATTGTGTAATGATAGAAGGTCTGAATGTCATTGATCAACAATACCCTCGGAGGAATTAGGGACTGAGCTCCCATTGGGTCTATCTCCTCTGCAATCGCTAAATGAAGCTTAAACTTCAGAGATTCGGAGATAGCATTCCTAACCAACATCTCAAATCCTTTCTTAACCTTGATGCTGGATGTAGATGCCATTATGCTCGGAGGTCTGATAAAACTTTGCAACTTAAGGCTTTCGAACACAAATTCGCTCTGAATCGCTCTGCAAACTGAAAACTTTGTAAATAATAACCTTTCCAATTCATATTTTATAAGAGATCTTACTGTTGAGTTTTCATTAAATGCTCTGTACATAGTAGCTGGCATAGCTCGAAATGAAGCTCGGCGAAAACTAACTTCTGCATCCTCAAAACCATACAACCCGACTTAACTTGGTTAAGCATGTGTAACTTGGGTGTAACTAAGATCTTGACTCGGTTAAAACTATAATGTTTCCTAGTGCGTCAATATGCTTATTTGGACTTGCTAGCATGTCTGGAACTGATGTAGGATGGCTTGTATGCACAGTTCCAGTAGTCTCCTTGCATATTAATTCAGAGATGGTAGATCCACCCAATTCACTGCTTTGGGTGTCATTCGATCCTTCATTGTTTTGATCTGAACTCTCAGGAGATTTCCTTACCCACTGCTGACTCATCTGAGTTATGATTTCATAAAATTTTTCTTTGCCTTTCTCAAAACCAGTATCCACTTTTTCTTTGTTCATGCAATTCTTGCTTAGATGATCGAGTTGTTTACATACATAACATCTCTTAGTAGGATTCCTTTTTCTGAGGTGAGTCTTTACACAATTTGCACCAATATGCCCATATTCACCACAGTGACAACATCTACTCCATGTGTTGTAATCCTAACCAAAAATTGTTTTAGCTTTAGTAGTTGTTCAACAAGGTTCCATTTCTTAGTTCTGCACTCGGAAGATTTGTGACCTTGTTTGTTACAATTGAAACATTTTCCTTCAAACTTAGGTTTCTCAATGCATTCACTTGCCCTATGTCCATGTTTGTTGCATCTGTAGCATTTACCATTAAACTTTGATTTTCCATTGCTCCAACACTTATTTGTTGTGTGTCCTAACTTGCCACAATGATTACAAGTAGGTTCATTGTTCTTTTGAGTTCCTTGCTGTGAGGATCCACTTGGGCAATATACTGGCACTCGGGCATTATGTTGTCACTCGGCAACATACTAAACTCTAGCACTCGGGCTACTTTGTGTACTCGGGCTACATTGATCACTTGGGTAATACTGATTACCACTATTTGCTCGGTCGACACTGCCACTGCTCGGGTTACATTGTAACTGCTTGGGTTGCACTACTGGCTCGGTCAACTCTGTGATGACTAAGTGTTTTGGCACTAATTGACAACATGTCTTGCCATAACGTCATCAATAGCTACACACTTGTGTTAAAAGAGTGAATGATCTAAATCCTAATGATCAATGGAAAAATAGTGTCTACATCTAAAGGGGAGAGCCTCATAGTGCAGTCATTAAGTCCAAGGCCTATCCCCAACCATTAACAATGTCCACGTGAAGAGCCTTAAAGATATCTATGTCATGTAGAATACATGAGAATGTAGAGTGACCCATGAAGTAGTAGAATCAACCTTTGAAAAAAGTGACAATTGTGCTTCCAATGTCCTCATAGCATGCGTTTTCCCAAAATTAGAGACAAAGATCCAGTAGCCTAACAAACTAATCTGATATCAAGAGTTCAAAGGGGGCTTGAAGGAGATGAACCATGACTTTATCAAGAGGGAACTCTCTCCCCATAGCCAAATACTTCTATCAAGCACCAAATCCTTGAATAATATTTTTCAAGATAAAACATCATTCTCATAAAATGACAAATTCCTTATATTGTCCATACATAATAATATTTTTATAATATAAATCATATTGTTCTTTCATGACCATATCCTATATAACATACATTATATCATTTTTACACAATCCTTTTCTTATAAAACATCCCTTATAGTGTACTTATATGATCACATCTTATTCAATACCTCTTATAGTGCAATTACACAATCACATCTAATACACCATCTTTTACATCACATTTACATGACCATATATTTCACATCCTTTGTATTGTTCATACACAATCACATCTAGTACATGGTCACAAAAACATGATTTCCCTCACTTGGAGGGCAATATGGGGCAAAAACCACAAGCAACACCACTCACATGATCCTTATTGACAAAATCATATAAATCACATTTAGTTATATTGTATCTATAAATTACATTACACAATCATATCACTTAAAATTGCTTCTCTTGTCAAATGGATTATGTGATGCCCCCCACAATCAATTTGCAAGGATCATGCAATCCTTCTTAGGATATCTTGGGATTACATAAAATTTAGATAGTTTCATGCTTGCATGTGTAATAGGGGGTCACATTGGTTCCAACTCCATGATTGCCTCATGTTTTAAGATTCTATCCACATAAATTTGCATAGTGTCATGTTTGCATATGTCATGCCATACTAGCTCCAACTCCATGATGCATTATACTTTATAACAACTTTACATGGTATCATGTGTGCACGTGTTGGAATCGATGATTATCTTATGTCTCATTATTCCATCTGTATCAACTTCGTAAGGTGGTCATACATATATTGTGGGAACCGCACCGACTCCAAATCCATGATTGCAATATGTGTTATAATCCCTTCTACACCACAACACGTGAACATATTGTAGAGGCTACACTATTCCCAACTCTACAATGCCATATACACCATGGCACATTCCATATCCTATTACAAGTTTTACTTCATGCATGGTGACTACAATGATTGTGGTTTTTTACTTGCACTTTTTGCAAGTAATGAATTAGTGTTAATGTAATAGGATGGTGTGTTTTTGTAGGTACACAATGGTATTGAAGTACACCTAACATCCAACAACATATCATTTTCATGCTTGTCTACTTCTTTCACTACATATTTTGTTTTGGCATGCATGAATTCTATAGATTTGCACACACACCCGAAGTGGGCCAACCATAAGCAAACCATTCACATGATCCTTATTGACAAAGTCATACAAATCACATCTAGGTACATTGTATCTAAACATTACATTACAAAATCAAATCACATCAAATTGCTAAAATTGACCATGCAATGCCATCCTACATTCAATTTGTAAAGATATAATCCTTATTAAGATTTCTCAACATTACATGAGTTTTACATAGTGTCATGCTTGCATGTGTCATATGGGTCACATTGGTTCCAACTCAACAATTACCTCATGTTTCCTGATTCTATCTATATCAACTTTGTATGGTGTCATGCTTGCATATGTCATGTCACACTAGCTCCAACTACATGATGCATTATGTTTTATACTATCTTTAGATGGTATCAATGTGTGCACATGTTGGGCAACACTGGTACTAACCCAATGGTTTCCTTATGTGCCATGATTCCATTTGTATCAACTTCATAAGGTGATCACGCATATACATTGTGATAACCACACCAATTCCAAATCCATGATTGCCATGTGTCATAATCCATTCTACAACACTTATCATGTGTACATTTTGTAGGGGCTACACTATTTCCAACTATACATTGCCCTATACTCCATGGCACACATTAGGTCCAATTAAAAGTTTTGCTTCACGCATGTTAAATGCAATGATTGGTGATTGTGGTTTTTTGTGAACTTCCACTTTTAGCAAGTAATGATTTGGTGTGTCAATGCAAAATGATGGTGTGCTTTAGTAGGTATACAATGTTATTGAGGTGTCATCTACGATCCAAAAATATATCATTTTCACACTTATCTACTTTCACTACATATTTTATTTTGTCATGCATGAATTCTATAGATTTATACACGCCAAAATGGGCAGAAAATGTTAAGGATAAAGCATATACCTTATACCTCTACACCACTTTGAACATGTCATAAATATATTGTCACAATACTCAATTCAACGTATTTGTCACACTAGCGAACTCATATCCTAGAGCCCACTAACCAATTGCTACTATAGAACCCCCTAATCCAAACCAACCACTATTTTGAGCACTTTCCCTCTTATAAGGTTACTTGGCACAACCCAATCTATCGACTAGACTCCACAATGCAACCTAGTACATCTAATTCAAAACTATAAATTCATACTCTTGAACTAACCTTTCTATAAATTGTTAACATGTTTGTTTGCACCCTAAAATTCAACTTGAGTGCCTAATGGCATATTTATAGGTATTTCCAAGTCAATGAATTGCAAAGCTTATCTAATAATCTAATGGTATATTTATAGATATTTCCAAGTCAATCAATTGCAAAGCTTATCTAATAATCTAATGGCATATTTATAGATATTTCCAAGTCAATCTAATAATCTAGTGTTGATTGTGTAGTCCACCACTCTACCCTCTCGATTGCTAATAAACCAAATGGCGGGTACATAATGCCTAGTTTTTTAGGTTATTTAATTCTTCAAAGATAAACAACTTTACATGCTTCACATATCAAAGGTTAGTTAGGAACGGCTTCTTTTTCCTCTAGCAAACAATTGGCACAACTCAGCCCACTTATTGTGCTTCTTTCACTTCTTTTTACTCTTACAACTAAATAAAGGAACTTGGTATATACAACTGCTTTGTCCTCCAACATAGTTTAGCCCACTTACTGTACTTCTCCCACACGTAGGCAATAAGTTTTTAACTTTTCAATTTTACGAGGATTTCCCTATTTGTTGACTCCAATGTCCAATCCACTCCTCCAACCAGTGTATTTTATCATTTTTCTTTTGATGCCCTTTTGTGACTTTGGTCCAATGCCCAATCCACCCTCCTTTTGTGAGTCATTTTTTTAAAACTCGTTATATTAAACCAAACAACCAGTTGATACTATTCCACTGTTGTTCTAGCAGCCTGCATTAATCCCAAGTTTTGGGCTCTATTAGACATTTTGAAAAAAATACCCAACAATGGGGACCATAAGTTGAAATTTTGATGCACAAATTATCAGCTAGATAGATTACTCATCTGGAATAACCCCTGAAAAACTACGTACACTAGAGAAAGTATACGCATGAAAACGAAAATTTATGCATAAATCTAAGGAATGCAAGCTGGTGTAGAAACCAAATAGTCAAATGCCCCATGTTTAAGAAAAATAGTTGAACTCTGATATTCAGTCCATTCCCGTACTACCTTATCCTTTTTCTGCAAGATGATTGAGAGTTATTGTAGTTACAGTCCATCAAAGCCAAGATAAGGATGATTCAACCTCACCTAAATGGATGAGATAACATCCTAAAAGGTTGCTATTCACAGAGAGAACTCTTGGCAGCCACAACTGATTGTTTTTCCTTCCAATCAAATAATTGGCATTTCAAGAGATTCCAAAGTCCAAAGAAAAAAGCTAAATAGAATGAAAAGAACTCTCCCATATTGGAATAAAATTGGAGTCATAAAAATACATCTGCATTAGTGGAAATCAAAGCAGTACTCAACTGCAAGAAGTTTTCTTATACAACACTTTCAGAGGTAAGAGATCACTAGATGTATAGTCTGACCCACTAAATTGATGGTGTCAACTACTTTAGCGATGAAATTGAATAACATTTGTCGATTTCTTTTCACAATATAATTCTACTAACTGTAAATTTACAATTGTACATCTTGTACAGAACACATATTTGTCAGCTCCAGCCTATGTTCATCATTTGATATGTTCAGAGAAAGGCGAAGATCAGTCAATAATAGTTCTTGATGCCAGCCAAGAGATCCACGAGCACGGAGTGCATTCAATACAGACCGGTATGCAAGCGATTCAAGTTCATGTACTTGACTAGTCTGTTTTTCTCCTGATGTAATCTTCTTATCCTTTCTTTTCATATATAAAGGATATGATGTCAAATTCCTATCAATCATATGAGGAAAATGCCTACGAAGGCTGTATTTTCCCAAAGACGTGCAGTCCCTTTCATTGAAGCTTTCACTACTAGAGACAGAACTGCAACTATTCTCAGCAGCACTCTCTATAGCCCTTCCTCCTGTGTGTTGAGCTTGAAATTCAGAAATATTGTTCATTTTCCCAAATTCAGAATTTTTTGATCTATTCCATTCTGTAGTGCTCAGTAAATATTCCGTGCTTGCTTCATGAATTGGAAAAATTTCACTTTTAATTCCCATGGGAAAAGTTGATTGGTCCTCTGCCACTTTTCCTCCAGTCAGGTTTCTTTGTTTATCATCTTCAAGTCTCCTTAGATGCCTTCCACCAGAGAAAGAATCATAAATAACATCTAATTTTCTTTTTTTGATACATGGTTGAACAAAATGATCTTTTGGATCCTCTTGATTCTTCAAACTTGCTCCCACTCGCCTAGACTTTCCGTAACAATAATCTCGTTTCTCATTGGTGCTCGGAAAGTGATCTACACACTTTACCTTATGAGTAGAAAACGTCAAAGATTGCAATTCTTGAGTAGTGTTTTTAAGGGGCTCAACTTCTGTAATACCATGGTATCTACTAGCCTGCATAAGGATATTATTAACATTAGAAAAGTCTGTCTATACTTTGTCAGAAGGTTCAGGCAATGACTTTTAATGGACACATCGAAAAAGAGCAAGAATTATTATTATTACTCTGAATATATACATGAAAACTGTAAAAAGGTAAAGTAACTATACTCTCACAAGCTTGGCTGTCAAGAATTCCTTGTAATTGAGATGAGAGGAAAAAACCTAAATTGGAAATTTGGCCCTTTCCAAAACTTTGAACAAGCGATAAGTGTGTGTGAATGCCAAAGCAAATAGGAGAAACTTGTCCAATCAGAAATTGCAATTTTCAAATTCTGAGACCAAGAGATATGAGCATGAGCACAACTGAAAGTTTTTAAATTTTATGTCACAGGTTTTAGATATTAACAACTAAACACAGGAACATAATAATGCCAAAGACAGAAGTTTAATGATAATCAGTTTTTAACTTTCCTATTTATGATTTTTAGTAGCTCAAGTTCAATCATTTCAAATTTCTAGCATAGTAGTAGGTCAAGAACTTAGGCATTGTTAATCTTAGGCACTTGTCAAAGATGGTCAGCCAATTCATTTTGATGCGATGATCCTGAATTGGAAAAGATTGCAGCTGAGGAGAAGCCCTTATTTGATGAAAGTGACTTGGCTATGTTGAACTAGGCTCTCAATTATCATGATCACAGTCACATGGAGGAGAAGTGAGATTCAGGGGCATTGGCTTCCACTTCACATTCTATAGCATGGGAGCATTAGAGATTAATCGTGTTTTCAACTTTTGTTTTGTACTCTAAGACTTATGTTGTAATGGGTACAGCATCCTTGACAGAAAATTTGATACTTATCAAGGAATTTGAGAGTAAGTGGCAACATTGAATCTTTATTTATGCATTAAGTTTGAGCTTTGAACCTTTTCCTCTTTCTACACAATATATTCATCATGAAATAACAATGCAGTTTTCATTCCATGTTTTTATGAGTATTTTAGCTTTTTTTTTAATTTCTGAGTTTTTCCGTGTTTTCTGCATTTTAAACCCCTGTAATTGAATTCCATTTACAGTTTCAGGTTTCCATGTCAATGCCACGTAAATGGAATGCTACTCTGTTATATAGTGATTAGATTCAAATATTTAGAATGATTAAATATTCTTTCTACAAATGTTGTAATGTTCATGTGTTCTTATGTTCATGTTTTGGAATGCTTAAAGCATTGTGTTCTTTTTCAGCATCATAGCAGGGAATAAAGGGTTCAATCGACCAAACAGAGTTTTAACAAACCCCAATAGGTGGGCCAAAACTTCATCTTTATATGATGGATAGAGTTGTTTTAACCATGCTGCGGGGCATTGCCTGGAAACATGTCTGGTACTGGGTAGTATTTATAAAATTTACCCATGCAAAACAGGCACAAAAGTGTTCCCTACAGCTTAGATTATTGCTCATCATCCTTAAACAAAGATGAAAAGCATTGGAAGTGAAAAATTGAATAGAAACCTGCTTTTTATTTACCTACTTTGCTCATTAAGTTAACTTCATTGTGCTTTATATGTACAGTAGGGTTTCAAAATTACGATCATCAAAATATAAAAGACTAATTAATTATTTTCCAATTTAAATTCGCAGATTCAGCACTTTCTCTCCACAAGAGGTCTTTCCTCCAAGCAGTCTTCCAGAAATGATGCTTTCATCAATCGCTCTCATTACCATTTCTCCCAAGAAAGCCAATATGTTTAGGCTTTAAAAATTAATTGGTGTTAATATGTAGCTGACAGAAGGCCTCCGTAAAGAAGGATAAGACAGCATTTTCATCAATGGTAGCACACTACTGCTTTTCATACATTTCTTACCATTGTTTCTACACAGTTGTAGATTGTATTATGGTAACACTTCAATGCTTGGACCATACAGTTCTCATCATGCTGCCAATGGTTGTATGTGGCTTTTCGGTTTGCATGGTCTATGTATAGAGTAAAACTAAACATCATCAACCATTTCTTTCATAAACTCGGCTACTACTTTCCAGAATTCAAAATGTTCATGTACAGAAACATGAGAGGATTCAGAGAGACATTCTGTTTCTAATTTATAAATCTTCTCTTAGGATAATTGCATGCACTTTACTGTCTCCAAGGAGCCAGGGAGGATCTCTCAAGCTATCATGTGCAAAAAGCAAAAGTGGGTATGCAGAAATTTCCAATCATTTTCTGCAAGAATTAGTTAAGCTGGACAGGAAAAATAGATACAAATATTGTTGTGTGCATGAACCAAGAAATCCTAGTGCCATTGCATTTATCTGCAAAATTTTATTAGTTTCATTTCCTCAGTTTAATGTGAAATATATCTTAAAATATAAGGATTAATGCCTTGAATACACTACTTCTAAAACCAAAATAAAAGCTCAAAGCATGCCAACAAAAATGTTAAACTTTTTAAAGTGATCATATCTGTGCGTCAATTTTACAGTTTGGTATAATTGAGAAAATGTTTATCCAGAAAACTGGATACAACAAAACAGTCTAAACAAATGATGAAAAAGGAAATATATGTATTTATGCCTGCTAGGAGATTATATAATATATATTCATCTATGTTGCTAAATACCTAAACATTCAATTTCAAAAAAAAAAAAACAGCGCATCATGTTAAATCACCTGGTAAACCAAATTCATGATAGTTCAACAAGAGATTAACCATTTGGGCCATTAATAAGTGTCATCAACAATAAAGTCAATTGGCATGCTGTTGAAATGCAGCTGTGTCAATTATACTTATTTTTCAAAATAATCATAAGAGAAACCCTTAAAAATGGCCATGCAGGTAGCCTATTCCTGTAAATTTGTAATTATTTGATCGCGATCATGCCCCAGAATTTTATTTTCATTCCCACAGCATCATATATATGTAAACGAGAGCACATAATATAAACCATATTATGGTATTACCCATGAAAATGTATCCAGTGGCAACTGCATGAAAAGATATGAGTAGCCTCTTTTTCCAATATTTCTTTTAGATTTTGAGCTGATAAGGCTCAAGGCTCAAACATTAGCACAAGCTAATTGGGATATCAATGTTCAAAGCTTATATGAGGGCAAATCTTCCATGAAGAGATATGCACCTGCTACTGGTAGCCAGCAATCCCGGGAGTGAGACTGATTGGATAAGGGATCACCCATCCCCGCAACGGGTAAAAACCTAGTAGTCTCACCTCTATGGACCCAACAAGAGGATATGCCACACCAATTCAGAAACGGCTGTAAATTTGACTAATGGACTCTGCCATGCCTAGGATTCGAATGGGATGTCTCCACCTTATGGAAAAAGAACATGTGGAGAGGTTTTATCAAACCCTCAGTTATAAGGATCGGTAAGATTTCAAATTTTGGGCCATGGCAGTTGGTGGATATGCTTTAGGACAGGTAAAAAAGCCAGGATATGCAATTTAGCCCTTAGTTTTACAAATAAAAAGTATAGGGAAGGACCATAGAACAATCCAGTAACAGACAACTAGTTCTGGAAAAAGGACATAATAAAAGACAGGAGAGAAAAGAAAGGGTGAAAAAATAAAACTCAACAGCCTTGCTAAGGCATATACTAGATCTGAGATAAACAACCTGGGCATTCTCAGAGGTTCAAGGCTCGCTGGACATGCTTTCCACGTTAAAGCGGCTATATTAACATGGACCACTCCTGCACAAGGCTATTCGCCAAAACAAGAAACCCTCCATACGGATTTTTGAATATAATAGTGATCTAAGCTTGATGGTGTAATCCTGAGGCATTGAAAGATGGTGGTTAGATGTAACATTTTACTGAGCAAAAGGACACAGATATATATCGTCCTAACTGAAAAGGGAGGATGGAGATCGCTGTGTAACAATATTTCTTACATCATACCACACAACTAAAAGCAAAAGAAGACCAAAAATAAGAGAAAAAGTCTAGCAAATGAATAATACAAACATGCTAAATTTAACGCCAGACCTTACCTGGTACTGGTGTGCGTAAATGGATATTGATAGCGATTACAGCAATGGGTTCAATATGTACAGGAAGAAGATTGAGCAAACCAACAAATTAAATTCTTTTCGATCATCAAATTTACATTAGTGAAAACACAAAGCATCATTGACATGCCAAATATACCAACCATGGCTTCACCACAGGGCTAAGGCTATTAAACAGAGCTATAAAAGAAGCTATTTTCATCTTTTCATAACAGACCAACTCAGAAGCTTAGATCTAATACCCAGCAGGCCAAAATATCTTTATAAAAAATTAAATTTAAAAATTGGATTTAAACGGCTTCAGAAGATAGAGAGCCTCAACTGTTCCAAAGTAACAGCTGATAAAAAATATTTAAAGCCCAGATGCAGGAATTAACTACTGTGAGCTTAAAAAGAGCCTCAAAACAAATTGAATATTTTCCCTTGCTTCTTAAGGAGAGAACCCTTACCTGTGCAGTGCAGCCCTTATTATTTAATAGTTTCCTCTTCCTCAGAGCCTCCTTGTGAACAGCAGAGCCATTGTTTTTAAACTTCATGGTGATAGCAAAACAGAAATTGCAAGGCCCAGATCAAGAGTTACAGTATCATTAAAGCAAAGTTACAATTACAATAACCTCTTCATTTTTCCTGTTCCTCCATATCACAAATCATTAAATTTAAGTCCTTTGGGAAACCAAACAACTTTTTCAGGGAGGAAAACTGTGAACTCAATCATTCACTGATCACATTACATTGTGTTGATCACAGATGGGAAATCAGAGATGACCACGATGGTGATTGGGATAATAGAGGAGGGATGATGATGATTCTAATGCTAATGCTAATGCTAATGCTAATGCTAATGCTGATGGGCTATGGTGGCATGCATTGAATGCCAACCATGAATTTTCTTAATATCTAAAAAGGGAAGCAAAAAATATTGGATTTGGTGCTTAATCTAATCTTACCCCTCCATGGTGTACAACTAGTATGATTAGAATTGGACTAGCGGTTGCATTGCCTTTCTCAATCAAGTTTGAAATTTTGTGGGCAACACACAAAACAAAGTTCGGTTAACAACAGATAAACTGGGTTAAAACTGGTCTTCGGTGGGATTGACTATAGTTCCAGATTGCACCTTTTCTCATAATATATGTTTTTTTAAGTTTTCTGGCCTGCTCACCATACCTCTTATGGCATGGGCGACGCTTCCCCTTCAATGTATATGATAAGATATTTTAAATTATGTAATCATTTACCTAATTAATCCTCTATCTTCGGTATTAACAGTTCATTTCAAACCTACCTAGGCGTCAAGATGGCATTATTTTCACCCAATGAATATATATATTTTTTTTTATGCCATCACGATGTAACTCACTTCTAAACCATTAAATTGATCATGTTTGGTTAGGGGAGGTGTGAAGGACCGTTACGGGAGACCCATCTACCTATAAAATCATTATAAATTTGTATTTGTAAAGAGGAAAGTTTTAAATTTGAAAGGGTTTTAAAGGCCTGATTTTGATTGATTTGGTGTTTTCAATCATTCTTTTTATTTTTAATTGATTTTTAAAAAGTAAAATTAATCTTCATTTAAATGTGTTTTAGTTTTTAATTTATCAATTCTTATATTTAGATCAAATCTACAAGTATGGAAATGATCTAAGTTAATTTCACAATACAAAGGTGATCTTCACATTTCAATATTCTAATTTTATAATAGAATCAAGTTGGCTTATTTCTAACTTCTTGGTATTCATCATTTACACATCGAAGCATTCAAATTGTGTGTTAGGAAAGTATAAATGACACCTCCATTAATCAAGAAGCATTGACCAATCCATCAAACATATAAAATCTGCCCATCATTAGGACAGTTTTAAAACACAACTCCTTTATCAATTCAATGTTATCAAATCTCTATTATGACCTCTTAATTATGGATGTATTCATTTATCAATTATTTCCTTCCTCTTACATACATAGGCCTTATTTCAGAAATGGGTGTTTTTTTGTATTTATTTCGATTCCAAACCCGATTTCATATGCATTTTTGAGATTCTTATTTCCTAATTGGATCCTGGTTTAATTTTTGGCTCTTTTTCCTTGGAATAGGGCACCCCACAAGGCATGGGGAAAAATTGGTGCCCTAATCCACTTAAATGTGGCCCAAATTTGACTTGGAGAAAAATATTGGATTTTTAGCAGGATATTCAAATCCCTATTTGTCGTCTTCGAGTTTTGACCCCTGAAATGGATTAGAGAGGTATAAAAGCAATACTACCTCTCTCATTGTGGCATCTCATCTCTGTCCATAAATTCAAGACTTCAAGCAAGTATTCAAGAGATCAAGCATTTAATTCAAGGCAATCTATTCACATTGATATCCAAGCATGGAAGACAAGGAATAAAGTCGAGATCAAGGAATTTGTGAAGGCATCAATGATATTCCCATCCTAGATCCAAGTTCAAGACAACATTGCAAGCATCTTCATGAGAAAATCCTTATTTGTGAAAGTATAATATTTCATTCAAGCCTCTGCTACTAACAACATGGTATTTCCTTTATGCAATTTCAAGGTTAATTCCTAAACAAGGGGTTTGACCAAGGCAAACCCCTTTCTCCTAACAAATTTCCTATTTTATGTGTGTAGGTGATAGGTAGTAAAGATTTGGGATCAACTACAAGTAGATCTAATAATAGGTTATAGGTGGTAGATTCTTCATCAAAATTAACCAAGACTATGGTACCTCTCAAGGCCTCTAGCAAGCCAAGTCGCCCCATTCCTACCATTTCAAACCAAAATTTGAATCAAAAGTTAGTCTATGTTTCTGATCCTAGATTTGGTGTCGAAATTGGGTTCTCTTTTTGCAACCTATCTATATACATAGTTTATTCCCATTTTCCCCTTACATATTTCATTTCTACTTTTCATTTTTTCAAATTCAACTTTCAAATCAAATGGAAAGGAAATCCCTTGCATCCACTCAGTGCTTGAGTCTTCTTGAGTCTAGTGGATCATATTTCCTTCCAATGTATGAAATCAGTTTAGGTGCAATATTCATGGTTGGATTACCCATTCTAGTGATTGCCCCCTACACCTATTTTCTTTCATCATATTTTGGTGAACCTGGCATAACTTACAGTCCCTTCATTTCTAATTTGGTGTCTAGATTTGATTTGTAGGTTACATTTTATGCATTGAGAAACTTGGTTTTATTATTCCATTTACATGCATTTGATTATGTGTAATTTAACATGTATTAAATTTTCCATAAGTGAATGTTGAAGACAATTATTCATTTGTGTATTGTCATTGATGTTACACATGTATATACACTTATGTAGTGGTTTTACACTAATGTCTACATTCAGACCGAGCATAGTTGGTAAACAAAATGAGTTGAGGTCGGGCATTGAAGAAGTTTAGTGTTGACCGAGTTCACTCAGGCATTTCAGTCTTGGTCAGGTATTCAGTTGCAGCCGACTAATAGTGATTTATACTATGTAATTAAATGGTTATATGAGGCCAACTGAATTATGATTTATCATTTACAGTTTATTCAAGCTGACTTGATAGGGCTTACCATGTATTTATGAAAGGTCAAGTTTGGATTGAAAGTGTTGTTGATATATAAAAAGTGTGGAAGCGAAAGTAAAAGGAAGAAGTGTGGAATTCTATGACATGAAGAGTGAAGGTGGAATCAGATGGGATTATGATTAAGTACAGAACACTCAGAGCTACAATAGAATATGTGATCAACAAGGATCCAGTTACAATCAAGCAGAGATTTGAATCAGCAAAGACAGTTGCTTACACATACAGGTCAATCCATTGTTACTTTCTAACAATTGTAGCAGTGATCAAAATCTCTTAACAGAGTAGACTTAACAATCTTTTGTAAATCCTCTCACAAGGTAACATTTCCAAATTGAAGTGTTGAAGACATCTAACAAGGTCACTCCTCACAGGGTGATTAAATCCTTTAACAAGGTCACACCTAACAGTGTGTTATTGTAACCTTTAATAGGGTTGGCTCCTACCAGGGCTCACTTCAGAAGAGTGAAAAATAGTAACTAGTTACATTGGTGGCTTTTTCCATATTGGGTTTCCATGTTAAATCCTAGTGTCATATGTGTACTTGTTACTTATTTTATGTTTTATTTTTCTGTATTGAATCACTAAAGTATAATTGCATTAAAGATTGCTTTGACACCTGAGTAACAGTATTAAATAATTTAGACATCTAAGGGACAAGGATTTGTTTTGGAGGAACTTATTCACCCCTCCCCTCTTGTTACTTATCTCATTTCCAACAATTGGTATCAGAGCTTCAAGTGCTTCCAGGAAAGGTTTCAAGGCCTAAGCTAAAGATCAGAGATGTCTTACAAGAGGGAGATCCCAAAGCTAAACAAAGACAATTTCCTAGCATGGTAGGAATTGATGAAGCTACATCTATCTACTATTGGATATGTTGGTCTACAATTCTTAGAGATCAAATATGTTGCACCAACAGGGACTATGACTGTGGAACAGATGATGGAACAGAAACTTCATAACATAATGATGATTAACATAGCTTCTTCACTCAGCTACTTAGAATTTGATGAAGTCAAGGACTGCCCTACAGCCTATGACATGTGGAAGAAATTGCAAGACATTCATGCAGGTGATGCAAATGTAAAGAGAGCTAAAGCAGAAAGTCTAAGAGGACAATTTGACCAGATGAAAATGAAAGAAGGAGAAGATATCACAAAATACAGTAAAAGAATGAAGAAGATTGTAAGTGCCATCAGAGCAGTAGGTGGACTAATTGAAGATACTACAATAGTCAGCAAGGTACTTAGAACTTTACTTCCTATCTATGCTATTAGAGTTTCATCCATTCAAGAAATGAGGTGCAACAAAGACATTACTCTAGATACATTAGTGGGAAGACTTACAACCTTTGAGCTAGACAATTTTGACAACTATTCTCCTGGCTCTAACAATCTTGAGTCTGCATTTAAAGCCAAATTGAACCTTGGTAAGAAGGATAGATACTCTAAAGGAAAGCAAATTGAAAGTGACAGTGATGATGAATCTGATGATGAAGATTTTGACATCACTGAAGCACTGCTTGCAAGAAGAGCTGCAAAAGGAAAATATAGAGGAAAGATACCATTGATTTGTTTCTTATGCAATGAGGTTGGTCACATTGTTGCAAAGTGTCCAAACAAGGAAGACAAGGATGAAAGGAAGTCTAACAAATTCAAAGGTAAGAAAGACTTCAATAACCACAAAAGCTATAAGGATAAAGGAAGTAAGTCTTGTTATATTGCAAAAGATTCTGATAGTGATGAAGAAGAAGAAATGGTGTATATTGCCACAAAGGATGAGTCAGATGAGGAAGATAAAAAGACTGCACTTTTCTCACACATCAATAAAAATGAAGCCTGGATAATTAACAGTGGTTGTTCTCATCACATGACTAGTGATAAGACAAAGTTCGAACATATTGAACACTATGATGGTGGAAGTGTTAGTTTTGGGAATGTTGAACCTTGCCCAGTAAAAGGAAAAGGTTGTATTGTTCTGACAGAAGGAATCAAAAGTGATAATGCTTATTGGGTTGAAGGATTAAGGAGAAATCTACTCAGTGTAGCACAGCTGAACAACATTGGCTTCAAGGTAGAATTTATGAATGGTAAGGCCAATCTCCTGGATGGTAAAGGGAACCTAGGTGGAACTGACAGGCAAACAAAAGGTAAATTATTCTATCTTGATCTCACTAAAGGTTCATGCTTTATTGCACAAGTAGAAGAAAGTTGGTTATGACATAAAAGGTTGTGCCATGTGAACTTTGACAATCTAGTAAACATAAGCAAGAACAAAAGAGTCAGAGGTATTCCTATCTTGAAGAAACCCAAGTTAGCAACATGCAAACAATGTCAAATTGGAAAGATGAGCAAGAATTACAATACTGATGAAGTCTTGGAATTGGTACATACTGATCTATGTGGACCAATCAGAACAACAAGCTATACTAGAGAAAAATATTTTATTCTGTTTGTTGATGATCATTCCAGAATGATGACTATCATGTTTCTTAGAGAGAAATCAGAAGCTTTTTAGAAATTCAAGTGGTATCTTGCAAGAGTTGAAAAAGAAACAGGAAAGAAACTAAAATGCCTAAGATCTGATAGAGGAGGAGATTTCATCTCTAATGAGTTCAATGAATTCTGCAATGAAAAAGGAATCAAAAGATAGGTATCTGCCCCTGGTACACCACATCAAAATGGAATAGTAGAAAGGCGAAACAGGTCCATTATGGATTATGCCAGAACCTTAATGATTGAAAAGAATGTTGCTGCCAATACTGGAAGGAGGCCATTAGTACTACAATGTTCACCTTGAACAGAGTTCAACTGAAGAAAGGTAGTAATCAGACACCTTTTGAATTATGATATGGCTATAAACCTAATGTTCATTATTTCAAAGTATTTGGAGGTAGATGCTACATCTTGAAGGAAGCAAGAAATGGGAAACTAGATGCAAAAAGTGATGAAGGAATATTCCTAGGTTACTCATATAAAAGCAAAGCATACAAATGTCTGAATCTTACTACTCATAAAGTCATAGAGAGTGTACATGTCAAGATTGATGAGTTTGTAGAAATATGTGAAGAGAAGAGAAGAGAAGTAAAGAGCCTGGAGACTATAGAAACTTTGTATATCATGAACCTGATACTATACCTATGACTCAAGCAATGATGATGGGAAAACATACACTAACACAAACTATACTACCTGAGTTGCAAAATGAGCAACATGAAGTGCTAGTAGAGGGACTTGAGTCATAGACAGATGGACCCGAGTCAGAGTCAGAAAGAACTGAGTATCAGACAGAGGAACAAGAAAGAATGTTTAAGAATGACAGACCTAGTGGATCAAGTCCATAATCTAGATTGAAGGTTCCAGTACTTTCCAGATACGTGAAAAGGCATCATGCACCTGAGCAAATGATTGGATATCAGACAGAAGGTGTAATGACAAGAAAGAAACTAAAAGGTACATGCTTACTAAGTGAATTGGAACCTAGAACTATTAAAGATGCATTGAATGATGAAAATTGGATAGAGGAAATGAATGAAGAAATTGAGCAAATTGAGAAGAACAAAACTTGGACTTTTGTACCTAGGCCAAAGGACAAGAATGTGATTGGAACCAAGTGGGTTTTCAGAAACAAGATGGATGAAAATGGAAAATTTTCTAGAAACAAGGCCATACTAGTTTGTAAAGGATATGCTCAAGAAGAGGGTATTGACTATGGAGAAACTTTTGCTCCTGTTGCAAGACTTGAAGGAGTCGGAACTTTTCTGGCATATGCTACACATAAATGATACAAAGTATATTAGATGGATGTGAAGTCTGCATTTTTGAATGGAATCCTAGAAGAGGAAGTCTACATTGAACAACCAGAAGGCTATATTGATCCCAGAAGAATAAATATGGTTTACAAGCTACACAAAGCATTGTATGGACTAAAGCAAGCACCCAGAGCCTGGTATGAAAGACTACATAGCTATATAATAAGCATTGGATTTCAGAGAACCAATGATAACCATAGCTTGTACATCAAAGAAGGATCACAGAACAAGATACTGTTAGCAGAAGTATTTTTTGATGACATATTATTCATTGGTTATGATGACCTATGCAAAGTATTCTCTGTAGCTATGAGAAAAGAATTTGAAATGTCTATGTTTAATGAGATCAAATTTTTTGTTAGTTTACAAGTACATCAAATGAAGGATGGTATCTACATTACTCAATCAAAATATATCAAGGAGATACTCAAGAAATTTGGTATGGAAGATTCCAAACCTATTGGAACACCCATGTGTACTGGACATAAACTATCTAAGGATGATGATTCAAAAGAGGTAGACCAGACCAATTACAGATCCATGATTGGAAAATTGCAATATGTTGTGCACACCAGACCTGATATAGCATTGTCAATTGGTATTGTTGTAAGATTTTCAGCTAATCCCAGAGATAATCACCTAATGACAATCAAAAGAATTATGAGATATCTGAAAGGTACTGAAGACTATGGTTTATGGTATAAGAAAGGTGGA
Source organism: Thuja plicata (assembly GCA_018584345.1). Taxonomy (NCBI): domain Eukaryota; kingdom Viridiplantae; phylum Streptophyta; class Pinopsida; order Cupressales; family Cupressaceae; genus Thuja; species Thuja plicata. Next base: position 773,047 of record MU227026.1, read on the forward strand.
AACTTTTATTTAAAAGCATTCACTGATGTTGATTGGGTTGGAAGCATTGATGATAGGAAGAGCACCAATGGTGGAGCTTTCTTTCTTGGAAAAAGGTTAGTATCTTGGACTAGCAAGAAACAAAAATGTATTTCTCAGTCTATAGCAGAGGCAGAATATGTTGTTGCAGCAGTGAACTGTTCTAACATCATATGGATCAAGCAGTTGTTGTTAGGAATGAAGGAAGAGATAAAAGAACCAGTTATTATCTACTGTGACAACACCAGTGTCATTAACATATCAAAGAATCTTGTGATGCACACCAAAACCAAGCACATAGCAATAAAATATTGCTTCTTGAGAGAATTAGTATAGAATAGAGAAGTAAGGTTGGAATATGTAAACACCAAAGTGTGTGCTAAAAAATGTTTCACACTTCTATGAGTCATTCCATTCAAGGTTGCTCAAGAATGTGGCCTCAAATATCGACTCATAGCTCCCTAGTCATGGAGAGCAAATGTTTGTGATGGAGGCGCTCAGATTGACCTAGTTGTGCCCCTGCAAGTACACCATGAAATGGGAGATTCAAAGAGAAAAAGCAAGGATGCTAGTCTCCATGATCATCCAATATGAAATGAAATGAAAAGTATTCTATATGATTGCAATGCATGAAAGGAAATTAATCTAAATGATAACAATGCAAGATTATTCTATGAAAGAAAATACAAATGCAAGATTAATCTATGAAAGGAAACATGAATCTAATCTAACATGCAAGTGCAAAATTAATCTAAATGGATTGCCATGGGGCATGAAAGAAGAAGACGAGAAGAGAAGTTACAATATCCAAGCTCAAGTGCTCAAATTCTCCTCCAAAGTTGCTCTCCAAACCTGCAGCATAACATTAGCCTAAAATCTTAATTTTTCAAATGAGAAGGAGAGGTTTCTTTTTAAAGAACAATGGACGGTGGAAATTAAGAGGCAAAAATCAAAGGCTATGATTAAGAGGCAAAAAGCCCACCACTTAGGAAGATGTGCAGAAAAAGGAACTTTATTTATTTTTATTTAATTTATTTCCTTTTTCAACAGAGGGATTTAAGTGAGGGTTTTATTTAATTAAAAGATGGATTTTTTTTAATTAAATAAGATTATTTAATTTAATTAAAAGGGATATTTTAATTAAATGAGATAATACTATTTAATTAAGAGAGATTTTACTTAAATAAGATAAGACTATTTAATTAAAAAAAAATTTAATTAAATAAGATTATTTTATTTAATAAAAAGGAATTATTTTCTTTTAATTAAATAAGATAATTGATGAAATGATCAAACCTTAGGAAATATTGAAATAATTGAATTAATTACAATTTGATCAAGGAAATTGATTTGAATTGAAAATGTTGCAAAGCATTGATTCAGGAATTTGATAAAATGATAAATGAGGCCCATAGTCTAGGTGACCATTTTAGGGTGCATACATTTGCTCCTCTTTGACTAATGTGTGATCATTCTGGGAACACATGTAGTCAAAGAATGCAATTGAAGTGTGAGATCAATTTGGGATCACAAAATAATACAGACATCAACACCGTTGTAAATAAGTAATTGACATCAGAACAAAGATAAGTTGATTGCAAAAAAAACAAGGTCAACACCGTTGTAAATAAGTAATTGACATGTCTGAGATAAGAGTCTCAAGAAAGGTTGCCCTAAGTGGAACGAATGATAGGATTGATAAAGCTGAATCAAGGATTGAAGTTTGATAGGTACTGCCCCCTTGCGATCGAAATCAAAATGAGATAAAGGAGAAACAACAAATTGATAAATTTGATCAAATCAAACTAAAGATGAGGTTCTTAATGTAAGATGAAAGATATAAGGATCAAAGGACCAAGATAGATCATCAAGCATGAAAGATTATGCCCCAAGGTTGAATTAGAAGAAAAGAAGTGGGGTGAAAATGAATGGAAGATAGAAGTTTGGAAGAGGTGGAAAGAAATGGAGAGAAGAAAGAGAATGCCCCAAAATCAATCAACTATTTAAGATAAAAAAAATTTGATTGAGATCACGAAAGAAGATAAGGAAATGAAGATCAGAATGTGATCATAGTTGATTAAAATTCCACAAGAAAGATGAAGGAAAACCATCGCAAACTCATAATGTAGCCTAAAATGCAAATTAACATGAAGTATAACAATGCAAGCTACATGAAAATGCAAAGGTGTACTTGCAATAGAGAAACTGTAACATAGGACTTTGTGTTCATCATTCATTAGAGAATGTTAAGGAACTTAT
>MU227026.1:776151-803927 GCA_018584345.1 Thuja plicata
AGGCACTTTTTCTTTTTTTTTTTGAATTTTTTATTTTTTTTGTATTTTTGGAATATACATATTTTTTTGAAGATACATCAAAGCGCATATTGCTAGGTTTTCACTAAGATGATCATTTTTTAGGACATTTTCCAATTTTTGGAATTTTTGACAATATATCATTTTTTAAAGATTTTTTCAGGATCAATAATTATGTACAAAGGATGCCCCCAGAAAGAATGGGCATCATGGATAGAACTTCTTTAGGTGCAAGACATTGATAGGATCATGGAGCTGCTCTCCCTCTTCTGTAGACAGTAAATAAGCACCTGTCTTAAAAGTTGTTGTAATGATGTAAAGTCCAAGCCAATTAGGTTCAAATTTACCCTTTTGATCTCTATGTTGTTGATTCTTGGGATTTTCACATAGGACAAGATCTCCCACTTGGAATTCTCTAGGGTGAACCTTTTTGTTGAAGGCTTTGGACATGCACTTTTGATAAACCCTCATATGGTCAAATGATGCTTGACGTTTCTCATCTAAAAGTTCCAACCCTTGAAGTCTTATGGCGTGGTAGTCTTCATCTGTAACTAGACCTTTGAGGGAAACTCTAAGTAAAGGAATCTCAACCTCCAAAGGTAACACTGCTTCAGCACCATATGCAAGGGAAAAAGGAGTAGCCCCAGTAGAAGTATGAATACTCGTTCTGTAGGCCCACAAAGCTGAATTTATCTGTAAGTGCCAATCTCAACCATTCTTATAGACTATTCTATGCAAGATTTTAAGAATGGTTTTTTTTGGTGCCTCTACTTGACCATTTCCTTGTGGGAATTAAATGGAGGACCAATGTTGTTTAATCTTGAATTTCTCGTAGAGTTGTTTTTAAGGTCCTTATTTTTGAACTGGCCTCCATTGTCAGTGATAATCTCAGAAGGCACTCCATATTGACAGATGATATGGTTTAGAATGAATAGAGAGACTGTCTTGCCTGAGGCAACAGAAAGTGGGACAACTTCTACCCATTTAGTGAAGTAATCAGTAGTAATGATAATAAACTTATGTCCACCTGATGAGTTGGGATGAATCTACCCAACAAGATCAAAGGCCCAGTGCTGAAATGGCCAATGAGATATAGAAGGAATGAGCTCCCTACCTAGAGCATGTATCAGGTTACCATGTATTTGACACTTTTCACATGACTTTGCAAAAGCTACTACATCAATATACATAGTAGGCCAATAGTACCCTGCCCTAAGAAACCTTTGGGCCATGGCAAGACCATTGGAATGTCCCCCATAGATGCCCTCATGAATGTCAACTAATGCTTGGTCAGATTATTCATTTTCTAAGCATCTAAGAAGTGTTCCATATAGACCCCTCCTATATAAATCATCAGCGATAAGGGAATGGTGAGAGGCATTTTGGGTAAGGTTTATGCATTCAGATCGGTTAAAGGTTTTAGGTATAATGCCAACACGAAGGTATGAATAAATGACACCATAACGGGATGACTCACGGCCAACAAGGGTACAAATGACATGGCTTTATTGGGAGTCATAGATAGGGTGATGTAGCTCTTCCACTAGGAATTCAAATCTAGATTCATGTTGCTCTAATTGAAGGAGTGAAGCAAGTGTAGCCATAGCATCAGCTACTTTGTTTTCTGCTCTAGGGATTTGCTGAAACGTGACAAATGTGAAGTAGCATTTCAAGGAATCAACCATTTTCTTGTAAGGTACCATTTTCTCATGTTTTTTTGATATTCATCATTAACTTGGTTGATTATCAACTGTGAATCCCCATAGATGTGTAACTCTGTGATTCTCCATTCTATGGCTATCTTAAGTCCATTTGTTAAAGCTTCATACTCAGCAATGTTGTTTGTACATGGGAACAATAACTTGTAAGACTTAGGAATCGTGTACCCATGAGGAGAAACAAACAACACACTATCTCCTGAACCATTTTGCATAAAGGATCCATCAAAGAACATCTTCCATGTTCTTTCAGTCATATACGTGAGGTGCTCATCTGGGAAGTTAACTTGAATAGGTGCATTATCTTGTATTGGGAAATCAGCCAATTGATCTGCTATGGCTTGTCCTTTGATTGCTTTACACTCAATATACTCTATGTCAAACTCTAAAAGTATCATCATCCATTTAGCAAGTCTACCCGTGAGAGCTACCTAGCAAATACTTGAGTGGATCTATTTTTTCTATGAGGTGTATAGTGTGCGAAAGCATGTAATGTCATAACTTTTGGGAAGAAAACACAACTACAAGGCAAGATTTCTCAATGCTGGTGTAGTTAACCTCATATGAAACAAGAGTACAACTAATGTAGTATATTGCTCTTTCTTTCTCATGTTCATCTAGTTGAGCTAGTAATGCTCCCAAGGAAGATTCTGTCACTGAAATGTATAGAATAAGTGGTTTGCCTGGGATAGGAGGCATTAAAATAGGAGGATTTGCCAAGTATTGCTTGATTTGATCTATACTATTTTGACAATCCTCATTCCAAACACATTTGACTCCTGTCATGCCCCAAAATCTGGGCATTAATACCTTAATCTAATGAACATAAATTTCTCTTTTAATCATGTTAAGTTAACTATAGGAGATGAGATATGGTCTACACCTTTGCAAATATCACAAAATATAAAAATTGAAAGTAGAATCAACAATATTAATTAATGTTATAGCCTTAAGATTTTCTTATCACTATACTAGAACATCAATAAGACTATTTCTAAAATAGTAAATAATGTATTTATGACACAAGCATATGGAACAAGTTTTCTCTTTTTATTACAAGGAAGTAGCGAATACAACTCTTTCAGAATACATGAGCTTTAAACAAGGGAATTACAAATATCCAATCTCCTTTAAACATTTCAAGGAAAAGCTTTAAACCAAAAAGTAACTGTCATGCCCTAAACATTATAGGAAACTAACCATAAACTAAAGAACTTATGAAACTTTTAAAACAAGTTAAATTAACTAAAGGAGTTGAAGTCATACTTTTTTTTTTTAAAATGTCATTCTTACTTTCCTATTTTTCTTCCTATAAAAATGGAGATGGTAGTATTAAAGTAGATGGAAGTAAAAGTTTACTAAAAAAGTTCTTGAAATTCTTATTTAAACAACATATATTTAAATCATAACCAATTAATATTTAATCTAAAAACAGAAATCAAATGTTATTTAAATATAACATCCAACTAAAACATTATTTTATTTTGATAAATAAGTCAGGAATTTAATAAAGCAAATCTATAATAAACATCTAAGTTAATATAAGTCTATTAAATGCGTAGACATAATAGAAGGTAGGAGGTTCAAGGTTCTATCCTCCTCAACACCTTTTCTATTTACCCTCTTTGTCATTACACCACATGCTCTATGTTTACAAAATAACCACATAAACAATGAGGTCCATGTCTCTTTATATAGACAGGACCTTGGAAAGCATGGGTATATACATAGGTTCCAGTATTGGGTCCCCAGCATAGATCCATGGTCAACTTTTCCTGCACACTCAATGCACACATCAGTAGATCCAAAACAACATGATATGAAACATAACACGACATCAATAATATACATGCATATAAATCACATTTGCATTAGAACTTAAATAACCTAGCATCGGTTTCCTAAACCAAATTCATCATATTAAATTCATACATTTAAATCCATATAAGACATCAATCATAAGTTGAAACTGAATCAGAACATAAAGTATCTCAAAAGTACCCTGATTACAAAATCAGGTGCTGAATGTATAACACAAGATTCCACCGATCCTCAAATGTATAAAAAGTCTCTAATAGTCAAAGTATGTCAAAGTATAAACTATTGAAAGCATGAGAACAAAATAGTAAAACTATAATAGTCTAAAGTAGGCCTCACAACTCCTTTGTGTAAGTTCTTGTTGAAAGGTTGAGCTTTATCTGCCAATTGTGAAATAAATCTCCTTATAGATCAAGATGCAGACATATTCACCAAACCCTTACCTAAGGATGCATTCTTGTATCTTAGAGAAAAACTAGGGGTACTTCCCTTACCTTAAGGTCACTAAAATACAGTTTAGTGATACATCAACCTGAGCAACAGTAAAAATATTCCATTTGATGCAGATATATCAGAGCCCATTGCAGATGACTCAGTACATTCAGGTACATTACAACTTCAAAGAGAAATAGTATTTATGGAATTGGAGTCTTTGGCATCTATTTTCAAAGAGGGAGAGTTTTCTATAATACATAAGAATCAGAATGAAGCTAAGGACATTGTCAGAGGGAGAATCATAATGAAGCTAAAGACATTAAAGAAATTTTCTGTTGCTCCACAATTCTTTGTATTATGACATGATGTGCTGCCATCAATGCCAAAGACTGAGATTGTTGAAGACAATTATTCAATTGTGTATTGTCATTGATGTTACACATGTATATACACTTATGTAGTGGTTTTACACTAATGTCTACATTCAGACCAAGCACAGTTGGTAAACAGAATGAGTTGAGGTCAGGCATTGAAGAAGTTTAGTGTTGACCGAGTTCACTCAGGCATTTCAATCTTGGTTGGGCATTCAGTTGCAGTCGACTAACAATGATTTATACTATGTAATTAAATGATTAGACGAGGTCAAATGAATTATGATTTATCATTTAGATTTTATTCAAGCCGACTTGATAGGGCTTACCATGTATTTATGAAAGGTCAAGTTTGGATTGAAATTGTTGTTGAATTATAAAAAGTGTGGAAGCAAAAGTAAAAGGAAGAAGTGTGGAATTCTGTGACATGAAGAGTGAAGGCAAAATCAGATGGGATTCTGATTAAGTATAGAACACTCGGAGCTGCAATAGAATATCTGATCAGCAAGGATCCAGTTACAATCAAGTAGAGATCTGAATCAGCAAAGACAATTGCTTACACATATAGGTCAATCCATTGTTACTTTCTAACAATTGTAGCAGTGATCAAAATCTCTTAACATAGTAGACTTAACAATCTCTTGTAAATCCTCTCACAAGGTAGCATTTCTAGATTGAAGTGTTGAAGACCTCTAACAAGGCCACTCCTCACGGGGTGATTAAATCCTTTAACAAGGTCACACCTAACAGTGTGTTATTGTAACCTTTAATAGGGTTGGCTCCTAACAGGGCTCACTTCAGAAGAGTGAAAAATAGTAGCTAGTTACATTGGTGGTTTTTTCCATATTGGGTTTCCACGTTAAATCCTGGTGTCATATGTGTACTTGTTACTTGTTTTATGTTTCTGCACTTAATCACTAAAGTGTAATTGCATTAAATATTTCTTTGACACCCGAGTAATAGTATTAAAGTATTTAGACATCTAAGGGACAAGGATTTGTTTTAGAGTAACTGATTCACCCCTCCCCTCTCGGTTACTTATCTCATTTCCAATAGTGAATCTGTTTCGTGTCAACTTAATGTATGTGCATTCAATGTTCAAATAATCAATTTAATAGTAACTTGCATTGTTTAGACATTTCCCTTTTATCTTTCTTTGTGTATGAGTTTCACAACCTTGAGTCTTACCAATAACATACCCGTGAGAAGAAGTTGTAGACTTATGGGTTCCTTTAAGGATGTTGATCCTAAGTCCTCTAATGTCTTTCATAGGAATGTAGATGATAACTCTATTCCTAACAATAACATACCTAATATTTTTGAGAATCCATATTCTCATTCTTCTCATTATGAGGATGAATCATTAAGACCACCTCCTTTCCAAATGCAAAAGATTTCTCATGATTTTGAAATATTTGAACATTGCATAAGTTAAGAAATTTCTAATAGCGAGGCAATCCCTTTAGTAGGAGGATTGAGGAAGTTGATTTAGGATGATAAACATGGTGTTGATTTATTGTGTGAAATATCCCATCTTGCTAATGAAAATATCAAGTCTATGAAAAGTTGTGTCGAAGTTCTAAGTCTTTCTCATCCTAATGTTGAGAATTTCATTCCAACATCATTACCAAAAGTTCTACCTATACTGAACATATATTATGACTACTTCTATTAAAAATGTCAATCCCACACATGTTAGTCTTGGAGGTATTCCTAATCCTAGCATACCTCCTCCTACATGAGTGTTCCATATATTCCCAACTATCATCTATTCCTACATACCATATTGTCCCACAATCATCCATTTCTCATAACATCCCACATCCTTAATTATGCCAAATTTCTAATATCAAAATATCTACTGAACAAACCATCCACAATCTAGCCCAAATTGTTTCATCATTACAACAAAAACTTGCTTTTATCACTTAATCTATATATAACATTCCTACTTGTGATATTGATGGTCCATTATCACATGATATAATCTATTCCACTATCCATCAATACATGGAAATACCTAAATTGGAGACATACAAAGGAAAAGGTGATCTCTTGGCTCATGTTAAGATATTTCAAACATTATGTGGTGACTTCTCTCATGATCATAGACTTATGGCTAGATTGTTTACTAGGACATTTAGAGATAAGGCCTTACAATGTTTTTCTCTTTGCCTCCTTATTCTATTATCTCATTCTAGAAACTTGATAATACTTTCATTCAAAACTTTCAAAATAATATTGGTCATTGTAAGCAAGGTGTTCAATTTTCTTCAACTGATTTGATTCATTGTAAGCAAGGTGTTCAGGAAAAAGTATATGATTTTATTGGTAGATTCAAACATTTTCATTCTCAAATTTCTTTATTTTGTGCATAATATGGATGTTCAATGTATTTTGATTTCTAATTTGCAAAAATATATTAGAGATAAGTTTTTTCTTCTGAATTTACCTCTTAATTGTGTGCAATGTTTCATAATTATCAACTTTAGGTGAGCCAGTTTAAGTCATCCACTCTAATGACTCTAGTTGATAAGAGTGATTCCTCCGAGAACACATCCCAAAAGTTCCAAAAGCCCAATGAAAGCCTCATCAAGAACAAAAACTATTCTAACAATGTTGATGCATAAGCGGTAGTTGCATTAGGCACGTGGCTCCTTTGTTATCTTTTTTTAATCCGTCTTGTAATCTCACAACTCTTTCTAAATCTTTGCATAATGTTATGTTAAACTATCTTAATGCTAATTTTTTGGAAATTTCTCCAATAAAACTAATTGACATGTCCAAACTATTGCCATCTTCTCACGATCCCAAAGCCTTTTGTCAATATCATGTTGTCAGCCTGGCCATAATACAAGGAAGTGTTACTGTTTGAAGCATGTTATCCAAGACCTCATAGATTTCAATACCATAATCATTGAGGGTGTGAATGCTAATGGAAAAAAATTGTTGCACCCCTAACCAAAATTGGCAAATCTATGAATAAACCAATTTATTGTCTTCTTCTACCCACATTATTCTTCCTAGTCAAACTAATTCCATACAAGTTGATGCCACGTGTAGTGTGTTTAACAATGCCGTTAATCTAATTGATCAATCTCAACCTAAACCCAAACCTAAGTCTAAACCTATTAGCCTTAATTTTAAATATGACCAATTTTGAACTTTTTCTATTGAATTCCATGAAATGGAAACCTTCTAATTAAAAATATCTCCAATCATTTGCAAATGTTAGGTCTTTTTTCATTTCAAAGAAAAAACATCAGTGGTAGATTAATCAATGTCCTGGGAGCAGTCCTTTAATTAACAAGGTTCACAACTAAAATATTTAAATCTCAAAATGTGTGCAAGTTACAGTGTGAAATATTTTTATGAGGATGTTCCTAATGCTATTTGAAGTAACATAGCCCATTTTCAAGCTGACCCAGTTCAAAGATTCAAAAATTTCAAAGCTCCTATTTTTTGGGCCCTTGTGAAAAATAATTAAATCCAAATTTTGACTAATGATGTGGTACTCATTTTTCAGGGTTCTACTCAAGATTGCATTATAGCCAGCTTGGCAAAATTTCACAGAAAAAAGGCTTAAAGGTTCAAAAGTTATCATTGTTTTACTCCTTCAAGCTTGTTTTGAATTACAAAGATGACAAAGGTGGAAGTGAGACAAAATATTTCATCGATGAATTTTATTAAAGCATGTGTTGGGGAAAGGTTATGTATTGGTGAGGTGTTATAGTACCAAAGGTCATTGATATTGAATGTTTGAAAAATATATCATGTACGAATTGTTCTTGAATACATGGAATATTAATTTTATTGATCACTTGATAATGTTTTGAATTTTTTTAAAAAGATTGATAAATTAAAGTTGTTGATGCATTTTGTAAACCAGTTATAAGACTATTTCTTAGTTTAGACAACTTGGTTGTGAAAATACTTTAGAACATGATGAAGAACATGACAAATTGGTAAGGATGAAATGTTCAAGTTCTTAAAGATATGGATACATTTTTGCTACAAGAAATTAACTATTAACGTTCACTTGTCAATAATCTATAAAAGTTGGAAAACTTCATCAAAGAAGCCAATGTTGATAAATAAAAAAAAGCTTAAGTTTGAGGCTTTGCATAAAATAACCAAAAAGTAAATAATGAAAAGATAAGCAATTTTAAGTGGATGAAAATAGGTATTTTTCTCATGACTCACAACTACTTGATGTTTGCAAAGTATGTATATGACATTATGATAAACTCATGGGCAATTTTAATAAGTTCTCCAGCTCCCCGCAAGGCCCGATATTGAAACAAAGCTTGCGAAATTTAAGCTTGTTAGGAACCTCAAATAGTTTGGTAAGCATTGCAAAAGGACAATAGGTAGTTTTTATAATTACCCAAGAAACTAAGAAAATACATCACCTTTATTCACATGAGATAGAGGTTTTGGAACAACTTATGGACATGTGGAATCAAAGAGAAGACAGTGAATTGTTTGACAAGAAATATGAGAGAGATTTCATCTCAAGGAATGAAATGATGTAGGGACAAAATGGATTCACTGCCAGACTTCCTCAAAAAGATGAAGCATGGACACGACATGTGAACCCTTTGCCAGACTTCCTCAAAAAGATGGAATCTCATAGAATGCAATAGTTGCAGTGAATGCACAAAACAGGTTCATTGGAAATACTTCATAAGTTTGTTTGTGGAAATGCAGATGGCAAGTATGAGACACATTCCACTATATTTTCACTGCTATGCCAAAATGGGAGCTTCGAGCCATGAAAATGTGGATATAGAGTTACATGCAAAATGGGAAGCAAAGGTTGTTTCGCATGAGATCCTCATAAAAATACTAACATAAGACTACTTGGTGGTATGCTCAAAATGAATTTGTTGAAAAGGATTTGAACACTTTCAATAAATTCACTTGGCAGGTATAAAGCTAAATTATACTACCATTGCCACCACTCTATTGCATTAGAATGGGAGGTTTGGAAGACCGTGTTACAAATGCCTCAATAGACATGTGCAAAATTCAAATCAATTATGCATGAAAATGTATTCAAGGCACATGAACAGTTTGATTGACTGGCAGTGCTACACAAGATGCACTTGTTGAAAAACCTCTCGGGAAATTTCAAGCACACACAATGAATAGACAAAGAAAAAACACATGAATCGATTTATGAGGCACAAAAGAATGGAAGTGGTTAATCTCCATGTAAAATGTACGAAAGACAAAAATCAATGTCAATTTTTTTTTTCAGATTCATAAAAACACACTGGGTTTTTTGCAAATTTTTTGTGGTTTTACACCACAAAATATGCATATCATGAAGAATAAATGCTGAAAATTTCATGAAAATCCGTTGTGTTTTCTGTTTTTTGAAATTTGGTCAACGGTACATTTTACATGGTGGATAGCCGCGTCCCAAAAGAATTTGGGCATTGCGTTATCACAGAATTGTAGAAATTAGCTCAATGAATAAAGGAAATGACATTACATGTAGAGATTCTTTCTCATAACACTTTTATCAACATTCAAAGGAAACCTTAGAATATAAAGGAATGAAGATTCTCATTAAATATTATAATCTAGGAGTTACTTTGTGTATAATTGAACAAGGTGTGAAGGAGGCTGCATATTCTTTCCCAACTGGAAGTATGGAATTCAAAAGCAAGATAGTTTCAACAAGTAAGATAATTTCAACAAATGAGATATTAAAGCAACTAGTTCATGTATCTTGGGTATCACAAATACACAACATTGTATTTATGGGTATGGATGGAACTTGGGGAACAAGAGATTTGATTTTGTGAAACTTCTCAAGGTGTTATTCAAAATATGTTGATCACGATCAAGCAAAGACCAACTTTATTTTAGAGGATGTTCAATACAAAGAATGACTGATTGATGGATTACTACATCACACATACAATGAATATACCTTAGTGAAATGAAGAGTTCTAAAAAATAATTGACAAACATGCAAGATGGAATTGAAGGATGTCTAGTTGATGTAGCTACAATGTGTGTCCTTGAAAGAAAGAAATTGGTGAATTGATGCTTTATGTCAATGATGGAGGTACCAACCTATGAATATTTTGTAATGCACAATTCTTTCCATTTTTATGGAGATGCTTGAAGTTGTCTTATATTTCGAAAGGATAGATATATACTTTGTATCCTCAAATTAAATCGTTGGCAAGATGATTTCAAGCATAAATGAAGAAAGTGAAGATGGAAACCACCTCAATAATATCAATAACCTTATGTTTCTCCAAAGTTGTGATGTACTTATTATCTTTTTGTAAAAGTGACTTATGTCATCCATTGTAATTAAAGTGAGCTTTAGGGCTTGATTTATGTAAAAGTGAGGCAAATCCTAACTTGTTTTCAAATAGACAGTTACTCTAAGTGCTTTTTTAGGTATTTATCCTAAGTAATTATTATAGGAAGTTATCCAAAGTGCTTATCTAGGTAGTTATCCTAAGTAGTTACCGAGGTGGTTATTCTAAGTGGTTACAAGTTAGTTATCAAGGTGATCCTATAGATACATGATCATTTGTAATGTAAAAGAGGATATGCTTACATGGGGAATGCTATGGAGAAATTTCCAAAGAATTTTTTGGCTTTACACTATGTACAAAGAAGATTTTGAGCTTGTATATTTTTAAAGAGATAATGAAGAATGCATTTAGCAGTAATTCTTGAATGTATTCATGAGTTATCATTACTAATTTTTTGTATGTTAAGTTGTTAATTTCTTTATGTATTGGTAAAATCCAATGGTTTTTCTAATATATGTAATTGATGTGATGAAACACACTCATTTCTTAGTATCTTGATTTAAATGTGTTGGCATAGCCTATCTTTTCGTATGTCAAGGTTTGTTGTCCTTCTTTTTTCATCATTGTATTATGTGCTTAAATCCCCTTGTAATCATTATCCATTGCAAATCTCAAATGGTATTTGTATGTCTATTATTGGCATTTTTCTTATCTATGTCCTTTAGTTTCTTCTTTTCTCCCTTTCATACTTTCAGGTCAAAAATAGTCAAAAATTCCAAATACCCCCATCATACAAGGGAGCTTCCCCTCTCGAACATAGAGAAAGATTGTGATTTGATTCCAAAATCTCCAACTATTGGTGCAATTGTCATTACTCTTCAAGAAAACAGGGTTAGTTTTAGAGAAAAAATCACAGTGACAAATCTATTTACCAACAAAACTTGATTCTTGCATTACATTTGATCCTTAGGAGACTATTACAACACTTAATGGTCATCTTTACATTTTTTGAAAAAATCACTGATAATTTGTCTCAAGTATTCCTTATTGATCCTACTTGCATGGAGAATGTTATAATTGAGGAACATAATTTCATAAAAGGCTCCTATGAAAAATATGATGTGATTATTAAGACTTTCAAAGGTTTTACTTGTCTTACCCTTAGTTTCATTACTCTTTCCATTGAAGTTGGTAAGAAATGCTTAAATGTCACCTTTATTGTCAACCCAACTTTCAATCAATTCTAGGTGAGACTTGGAGCTCCTTGTCTCAATTCCATGAAATCTATTATTTCTCCTATGCATAAGTTCCTTAAGTTTTCCCATGATGAATAAATTATCATGATAAATTACAGTCTCTATAAACCTTTAGCAAGTCATAGAAACTTTGATCTTGACTTCTTTTGGCCTAACATGTCTCAACCTTTTTACCCTTTCCAAGATTATTTCTTCCTATCTTAACAAAACCAAAACATGAATTGATTTCCAAATTGAGAAAACCTAAGGATATCTATCCCATCTCCTTGTCCAAGACCTAGACTACTTCATACACCTACCATCCGTCCTTATGCTTATGTACCATTGCCTATATCATACAAACAATCAAAGTCCTCTATCACTCAACCTATAAAGGTTCCTTTCATTCCTCCTCTTAAGGAAGAAAATAAGCCCATTTTGATTGATCCTAAAACTTATCATATGTAGCACAAAACTAAATGTAACCAATGTGCATGTGACCATTGTTGTAGTTGTCATGCTAGATTCTATGAGTTTGATTCCCAAACCATTTCCTCCCTAAGACACCTCATAATGCTTTGATTCCCTTTGACCAACCTATGCATATTCCAAGGGAGGAAGTCAATCTAAATGAAATTAAGCTATCTAGACATGATGATTCTATTTTTTGCATTAAGGATCCTATTGTGATAAATTTAGATGATGAAGATGCTCTTGATGATTATGTTAATGTTAGGAATGCAAATACTATTGATCCTAATGATTTTGATGATATGTACGAGGTTATTGAAATCAATCATGAATTATATAGATGATTTTCTAAGGTTTTATCTCTCACTCCCTATGACAAATAATGTGACTCATCATTAGAGCATGGTACTTGTTTAGAACTTGTAGTAGCTCCATCTACCATGCTCAATGTTTCTCCTCCTAAATGTTTTCCACCTTCCCTAAATAATATCTAGAAAGAAGGGTTGGTGTATGATACACTTGAATACTTCATCTTGTGTGGTGGATTCTTTTTTCTTGTTCATAATGTGCTTCCCCTATGATGTGTTGCTTGTTTTTTATATGCTATTGTTAGATTTCTTTAAATGAACCTTGTTGCCCCATTGGTACAAGATGATAAATAAATCGAACCTATCATGACATTCCTATACTTGTATCTCATTTCTTCTATATGTTGTGCCATGTATGTTCTCTATTTCTAAATGTACCTTTGCATTTTTTGATTGGGGATGATGCAAAGTGGTAGCAGACATCATTATTTTTGGTCTCTGCAATGTTAACCCACAAATACTTTTTTCATACATCTTGTGTGATCTTCTTTCATTTCTCTTGTAATTATACCATCCTTGGGGGATGAGGTCAATTGATTACGATTATTCTTGATATACACGAGTTATCACATATGCATAATAATCCCAAAGTTAGTAGAACCTTTATGTGCTCTTTTTGTCATGTAGAATTTTTAATGGGTTTCCCTTGTTTGGGGACATATCACAGTAGGAAACATGTTTTTCTTTTTGATGCATGTATTCTACCTTAAAGTTATTTCTCCTATTAGTATGTACACAATTTCTTTAATGTAGGAGCATACACTTTGCTCTTTGTTACACACTTTGTACACAACACAAAATCCAATTTTGCAAATAATTTTTTTTAGATTGCTTAGCAATGAATTCCTAAATCCTCTATCATGATCCTCATATTATTCTTCAAAAGGTTCCTTTGGAAACAAAATTTTCCTTGGGACAATTCTATTTGTGGCAGATATCCTTACGTATAATGATTTTCTTGGTTATCTCTGGGATGGGTTGACTAACATAGTGCAGCTTGGTAGATCATCAATTCCATCTTTTGCATCTCTCCCTCTCTCTCTTCACATGGCCCATAGTAATTTTTACATTACTAGGCTACTTTTTTCATGTTCTTTTTCTCTTATCATATGGATGTTTCTTTTATCTTGGTTTTAGGTTAATAAGGACCTAGGTTATTTGGGGGCTTAGTGTCTCTTCGACCTTCATAAGAGGCACTTCCCTATTATTTGGTCTACTTTAGTACAAGTATGAAGTAGGTTCATACTCCTACTAAAGTGGGGGCTAAATTTATCATTCTAAATTTTAAGAAGTACAATTTAAGTCCTTTGCTAGACTCCATTTTAGTGTGAAAGGATCCCATGCATTAACTAGCCTTTTCCTTATACGTTTAACTAATTAATATTTAAATATTTTTCCATTTATCAATTTAATTTACACAAGAGGCCATTTTTAATAATGGTGTGGCCCTTTAAATTTATTCCTCCAATTGTAATTAATTAATCAATTAACTTAAAACATACATAGGCCCTATTTCAAAATTTGGTGGCCTTTTGTATTTATTTGAATTCCAAACCAGATTTCATATGCATTTTTGGGATTCTTATTTCCTAATTGGATCCCGATTTATTTTGACACTTTTTTCCTGGAATAGGGTGCCCCATAATGTACAGGGAAAAATTGGTTTCCCATACATCAGGAGGTACCCCTTTCCACTTAAATGTGGCCTAAATTAAGATTAGAGAAAGCTCTTAGGTTTTTAGTGAGATATTCAAATTGTCATTGACCATCTTCAATTTTTGAGCCTTGAAATAGATTGGAGAGGTATAAAAGAAATGATACTATTGGGATTTAATTTTTTTGCAAAATTTGAAGTACCATTGATGAGAAAAAAAATTATTATAACATGCACAACATCTATGTCTGGAGACCAACTTCGAAGGACTATGTTTCAAAATTGGATAATCATACAAGTGGCTTGGTAGGAATATTTATGTCATAAAAGAGTATATGTGCAAAGTTGTGGACTCTTGTGATCAAAATTTAATACATTCAGTTTTGTGCCCTAAGAAGAATAGTTGCTTTGCACATTAGCTGATATAAATAAGTGGCTCCCTTTGAAAGTCAATATCTCAATACTTAATGTGTTTCCTCTCGAACTGATTATTCCCAAAATTGTCCTAACAAAAATGAACCCCTTGTGTCCATTTACAGAACCCTAGGAATTTGTTTGGTATTTTTCCCAAGCCCAATCCATTTATGATTTATTCATTTTGTTGCCTAAATATTATAAAGTTACCAAAGTGACCTTCTGTTGAAATTAATATTTCACATCGATTTAATTCCCATACCAAACCAATTAGTCCTTGCAATTTTCTATACTACAAAGAACTCTTGTACAAGTTATTAAATCCTCATCACTTCATCTAATATTTTTTCCAAGTCAAAACAAGATTGATTTTATTGCGTTTTGTTCTTTGCACAATGTCAAGTGTGTCAGGGAAATAACTTTGAAGATTAATACTTTGCATCCGAGTCTCTATTGTGACTAGAGAATTGTTTCCTATGATTGTTAGCATATCCATGTATTAGAGTTTTGTTCTTTACATAATGTCAAGTGTGTCAAGGAAATAAATTTGAAGATTAATATTTTGCATCTGGGTCTCTATCATGACTAGAGGATTATTTCCTATGATTGTTAGCATATCCATGTACTAATGTGCATGACTGTAGATTCCCAAATTAATATTTGATGTTTTTTCTAAGTTGAAATCAAAAGGAGTTTTCAAGAATGTCCATAACAACCTGGTAATTGTCAAATTTGATCATTAATAATGTGAAATCAAAGTGGATTCAGGAAATTTCCCTTAGAACATTTCTTCACTATACCTTAATGAACTTTTGGAATATTATGCATATATGTGCTAACATTGATGTTTTTTCATTGATGTCAACATATTTCTACTATTTGAGACAGTGTTCATGTGATGTTCAGAGAAATGAAGTGTTTGGTACATACCATGTATTAAAGGTCAGTGTATGTGGACCTGTGCATTGTGTTGAGGGGTGTCTATAGTTTATTCAGTTCAACTCTAAGAGGTTCACATGGTGATTTTAGTGAGCTATTAGTTTTTGATTTGAGACTTGTATTTTGATGTTGAGTGGTGACAATGTTTTAGTATTTGGTTTGGTAAGGTTTTCTATTACAATATTTTGGCATGTGGACCTATGTGGAATGTTTGGGACATTGATGTGTGTCCTGAACTCGATTGGTTCATGATTTGGAAGCTTGCAAGAAATTTTTCTTGATTGAAATAGGTTATTGTTGTGTTCTTGAGGTTAAGTTCAGAGACATTGATGAATTTAGATATTAGAGTTGATGTGGATGCTCCTCAGGTTATTCACAATGCTTGTGGATGTTTCTAGATCATGCTCATTTTGTGTTATTGGTTCACATTGATTGGTGAGATCACATTTGGTGACTTTTTTTGATGAGTTTGTGTTCTTCATGTTCTTGGCCAACTTTATGATGTAGTGTGTTATAGACAATCGAGGCATAATTTTTGGAAGAATTTCATGTTCGAGGAATATGATTTGGGACCGTTTTATGTGTTAGTCAACATTCATTGGTTCACACTAAATATTGTACCGTGTATGATTGAAATTATGTAATTTAGGTCCTTGGCCAACCTTGTGAAAATAGGTTGATGAATTGTATAAATGTAATTTAATCCCTTTGTAGATTGTGTGCTAGAGGTGTCAAATTGTGTGAAGTGGATGTGTATGCCAGAGTGTGCAAATAGGTATGAGTGGAATCTGCAATTGAGGCAGAGATCTAGTGTGGAAAATAAAATTGTATTTGTATTTCAATGGAACTGACCCATGCATGTTGAAGATGTTATTATTTAGTTCATGATCTATGGATTGTTGTCCATGAATGATGTAAGGAAGTGAGCCTTCCACAGGGTTGTAGCCCTTTTTTAATTTGAGAAGTGAGCTCTAGGAAGTGTTCCTGAATGCATGTGCATTCTATTGTAATACCTTTAATAGGGTATATTTATTTTAATAGAGTACATCATCTTGTGGATTCATCCCCACCATGGTTTTTCCCTTGACCGAGTTTTCCACGTTAATAATATTGGTGTTATGTGTTCCAGATGTGTTGTGGATCTATGATTTACTTTTATTAATCAGATATGTGGTTTAAGGTTAAAAGTTGGGTTAAGTTTAAAGTGTTGGACATGACTGATTCACCCCCCTCTTAGTTGTGTGTTTTATTATTTCTATCAATTGGTATTAGAGATAATTCCTCTTTGGGAAGATTAATCACTTGAGGAGATCTAGGATGACAACTTTTAAGAAGGACAGTCCAAGATTTGATGACACAAACTATTCTATATGGAAATTTTGCATGGAAACACACTTGAGATGCATTGGTGAAGAATATTGGGAGATTAACGAGTCAACATATAATCTTCTTGCAAATATTTCTAGTGTTACTCATGATGAGAAAAATAAATTTGAATACAATATTAGAGCTAAGGAAGCATTGTTGAGCACCTTGTTAGATACAAAGTACACAAATGTTATGGAATTGAATACTGCACATGAGATTTGGAAAAGGTTGGAAACCTTACATGAATGAGATGCCTATGTGAAGCTAGGTAAGTTGAAATGCCTAAAAGGAAAGTATGAGACATTGAGGATGAGTGAAGATGAGAATGTTACTTATTACATGCAGAAGGTGAATGAGATTGTTTGTGGAATCAGATGTGCTGGTGGATAGTTAGAAGAATCAGAGATTGTTGCCAAAATTTTGATATCCTTGCCTCCTTCCTAAAAACACAAGGTTACTTCTATTGAGGAGATCACAATAGTGAGGAGTGTGATAAGAGACATGTTGATCGATAAGTTAACTCCTTCTGAAATGAGTGAATTTGGTGATGCCCTTCCTAAAGTTGAGTCTGCATTCAAAGCTACTATTTCTAAGGATAAATAGAGATATGATATCTGAGAAAGATATTCTAGAAGTACATCAAGATATACAAACTAATGGGAAGAAATTGAAGAAGAAGAAGAGAGAAATCTTGAAGAACTCAAAGCCCTTATTATGAAGAGATTGCCAAAAGGTGTAGGTAAGTATGAAGGGAAGTTAGCTCTTAAATATTTTTCTTGCAAGAAGATTGGCCGTTTTGCTTCAAGATGTCTGGATAGAGAGCATAATCCTAGAAAATTCCAACCTATATATCAAAATAAATATTACTATGTTCCTGATGAAGGTGTGACAAATTATGAGTCTGATGAAGGTGGTTCAAAAGATGATGAATGGGTATTTATTTCTATCAAGGAAGAATATCTGATCCCTAATGAGACTACTAGTTGTATGAATGTGAGAAGATCCCTAGCTACACATGTTGAAAAGAAAGATGAATGGGTGATTGATAGTGGATGCTCACATCATATGATTGGAGATAAGAGAAAATTTGTGAGCTTGGAAAGGTATGATGGTGGTGTTGTTAGGTTCAGTGATGACACTCCTTGTCTAATTTGTGACAGAGGTTCCATTACTCTTTTTTTGTATTAGAAATAATTAACCAATATGTAAATCTAATTCATACTGTTGGGATTACTGTCAACCCCTTTTTGGGCGATGATTAGATATCATTATATTTTTAGCAGCAAAAGATCAAAACCATAACTATATTTGTCTATCTAGCATAAAATACCAATACAAAAAATTGACATATAGATCAAGAGAGTTCTATAGATAACATCATTAAACATCACATTTAAACATCCCATTTCCCAACTATGTTTTTACTACCCTCAACCCTATCAGTCTCAAATCTCGCCAAGGGGTATCAATATCAATCACTAAAACTATATCCCAACATGGAGCATCTAGGAGCTTTGGGTTATTGTTTTATTTTTCAATGTCCTCTTTAGTGATGCCCTTGTCTTCCATAAATGAGTTAAGAGTGTTCATTTCATCTTGGTCCAGCATGTCTTTGTATCCATTAAAGAAATGTGCAAATTTTATGTTTGCCTTTTAGATTAGCAATGCACCTTTGTGCACTAGAATCTGTAGGATTTGAGAGATACAAATCCACATAACCCAAATACATCTGCATGCAAATCACCTGTTACAGGATAGAAGCTGAAAGGAGGAAAAATTAGAACTCAAAATGTGAGAGAAAAATTATCTTCTGGATTAATGAAAAAAGAATTACAAGGTTCAACCTATAAAGGTGAACAAAACCCTAAAGCCTAAAAAAGCTATTTTGCACATTAATAATTAATAAAAGAATTAATTATTAATGCACCAAAGAGAAAGCTTAAGTACTAAAGAGTAATAACTTAACTAATTAAATCAATATGATTTAATTAATAAGCAAACTAATGATTACTCTAACACCCCCTTAAGCTAAGCTCAA
The DNA here is from genome assembly GCA_018584345.1 of Thuja plicata. Taxonomy (NCBI): domain Eukaryota; kingdom Viridiplantae; phylum Streptophyta; class Pinopsida; order Cupressales; family Cupressaceae; genus Thuja; species Thuja plicata. The sequence continues at coordinate 795,286 of MU227026.1, forward strand.
AGGGAAAGCTAACCTAGTACAACTATGAAAGGATGAAATGGGTCCTGACAACAAGGCCTGATCAAGTACCCAATACAAGGAAATCTATGTAAACCGGAGACAAAGGAGAAAACCCAGTGGGAAAAACCCCTCTCCAAAAAGAGATAGAAAGATGTAGAAAAGAAATGTCTTAAGAGACTCTCTCAAAACCATAAGTAAAACTAGACCCCCCCCCCATGAGAGAGGGATGAGACACCAAGGCCCCCCAGAAAGATAGAACCCCTGTGGAAATGATCGAACCAATGGAACTCCAATGCAGAAGAAACCAAGGCACGGAACAACAAAGAAACCCCTGAATGAGAGGTGAAACTGGAAGGCCTAACTGATTCTCAAAAGAGAATGCATGAGACTCCTATAGTGGAATATCTAATGAAGGTGGACCAATAGAAGGGATGAATATGTCATATGGGAGGAGATGAATTTCCTCGAATATGCCCTCAATAACAGGAGTAGGTGGCTCGATGCAGGCAACAACCATAATAGGTATTGTTGAAGAGGAATCATGCTAAATAGATGCAAACTCAATAGGAGGAGGAGTTGGAGAAGCCACAACACTAAGCTCAAGAACAACACATAAGTTCAAGTGACTTGACTTCTCCTCAATAGGCACTCGTGTAGTAGGAGAGATATTCTCTGACAATGGAGATTGAGGACCATACTGAGAGAAGGAGTACAAGAGGCTATCATGATCAACTGTCCCTGTGGCAACAATATTTCATGTTGCACTATCTCTGATGTGTATAGAATCTACAATGAACTCAACTATCTTCCATGTCCCACTATGAGTAATCTGATAAATAGAGAGAAGGTTCAAGGACAAGGATGGAACACATAGTACATCATGGAATGTACCATCATCAATGTCAATAGAACTCTTCCCACAGACAATCATAACAATTTTATTTCCCATCAGAATGTGAGGGGTAGGAGAGGTCTCAAAATATGAGAATAAACCCCGAGAAGATGCCATATGGTGTGAAGCACCTGAATCCAGTAGTCATCTAGTAGAGGGAGCAATAGCAGATGCATAGAATGCATGACCCTTTCCATTGTCTGACCAATCTTCCTGAGAAGATGATGAAGAAGACCAGTGAGAAGAGGAATAAGGAATATCAATCTTTCTCTTGTGAAGAAGAGCTATCAAATCAACAATCTATTGGGTATATCCATCTACCTTCTTTTGAAAGCACTGAGACTCATCATGATTGAGCTTATTACAATAAGCACACTTAGGTTTTTTGGTCTTTGATTTCCCCTTATGTGGAGGAGGTGGGCCAGAGGAATGCTGAGAAGGAGAATCCTTCCAAAACTCTATGGTTGGTGATACCTATTTCTACTTTGGTTTCCGTGAGGATGGATGAGCAACCAAATCATGGCTCATATAGCTAGAAGTATCATCTAACTATTGAATCTTTGAATTCTCTCACGTCAACTGATCACAAAAGGCCGCAAAGGAAGGCATAATGTGCCTAGGGCCCAAAGGATCCATAGTGGAATATAAATTGGAGGAGAAGATCTGGAATTGTCCTCAAATTTTTTAGAGTATCAGGAAGATACACTCATTATCTGATTTGGTCTTCCCACATCCCTGTAGAAGTGAATGTAGAGCACTAAACTCCATCAAGAAGTCCTCAATGGTGGAAAAACTATTAGGGGACAATGATGCCAACTCTGCATCAAGTTGTAGTGCCCATAATTCATTTAATATGCCAAATAGGTTTGCAAACTTTCCCAAGATGGCCCAAGGAGTGTGTAAATTCTCCAAATGAAACAAGAGACTATTAGAGATATTCAGTGCAATAAAGCTGATGGCTTCATCCATTTTATTCCTATGATGAAGAATCTAAAAAGGATGCTGAAAAATAGGTTGGTTCTCATCTAGATAGGACCATAAGCCCCATGACATGAGCAATCTGGTCATGTGTGCTTTCCAGGTATGGTAGTTATGCAGCGTCATCCGGTAAACTAAAGGGTCTGACATTGAGAGAAAGAATACATAAGTAGAAGGGTATTTCTAAAATAAATTGCAGAAAGTAAAATTCACCCCCCACAATGTATAGTACTATCCCCTGTACACCAAAGAAATAACTTTAGACAGCACAAAGTGCAAGAAGAAAACCTGGACGTCAGATGTAGAGAGAGAGGAAAATGAAGCCTCTACTTTGACACTAAAATCAGGTAATCAAACACCTAAAATTGTAGATGAAACCCCCATGGTGTTCTCCGGGTCTAAAAGGACTTTTTGGTGGTATCTCATTTTTCAAAAAATGATACCATATGCTCAAGTTACGGCCAAAAAACCAATAACACCTCTGAAAACAGGCTCTCTGAAAAAAAAACTAGTCCCAGGAAAAAAATTGATGTTCAAATGACCGTCGCATGTCCACGGAAAAAAATTTGACGGTCGTATGACCTTCACTAGATCATCGCTAACGTCATAGCTAGAAAAAATTTGGTGGCCAGAAAATTTGAAAAACAACCTGAAAATTTGAGGACCCAAGGAAAATGCTGATGTCACTAGTCGAAAAGTGACATCAACAACGGTCACACTATCTAGTGACACTCTGGCAATGGAGGTGGTACTGCAGCTAGCAGAGGCGGCTCCCTAGCGGTGCAGTGGAAGCGGTCAGGCAGCACTGTGGCTGTGACGACTCCCGAGCTAGGCGCGGGTGGCGCGCCAGTGGAGGTCGAGCACGGGAGGCATGCTGGCTGTGCGAGGGCGGCGTGGTGGTGATGCATTTTATCTGCACCCAAAAACACTTAAAATGTGTTTTTTTAATTTATTTATTTTCTTGAAAACTATGTCATTCGACTAGGAGAGAGAAAAAATTTCTCAGAGGCCACTGTAGCAAAAAATGACAAACTTTATATGAAAAAGTAATCTCTTAGGCCTTCTGAGCGCGATGGTGAGGTTCATTTTCACTCAAAGTGCTCCATAAAAATGCACCTCTTTCAGATTAAAGAGAAAACCCTAAAAAAGCTATGGTTTTTGCCTTCGAATCACTGCTTCAAAAAACACCAGACCAGGCAGCAACATGGCAACTCTAATACCATGTAGGATTTGAGAGATACAAATCCATAGAACCCGAATACACCTACATGCAAATGACCTATTACAGGATAGAAGCTGAAAGGAGGAAAAACCAAAACTCATAAAGAACTCAAAATGTGAGAGCAAAATTATCTTTCGAATTAATGAAAAAAGAATTACAAGGTTTAACCTATAAAGGTGAGCAAAACCCTAAAGCCTAAAAAAGTTAGGTTGCACATTAATTATTAATAAAAGAGTTAATTATTAATGCACATAAGAGAAAGCTTAAGTACTAAAGAGTAATAACTTAACTAATTAAATCAATATGATTTAATTAATAAGAAAACTAATGATTTCTCTAACAAAATCATGAATCTATTTTTTTGTATTACCAGAACACTGGAGACTTGCAACATTATATGCAAGAATGTGAGTTTATAATTAAAATCAATAAGGTTCCTCCTCCTATTTTGAAAAATATCCCCATTCCTCTTGGTCCATAGGAACCATAAAACTTCACTAAATACGACAGACCAAAAGGAATTCAAATTGGCATCAAAATAAAACACATAACAAGTAAGAATTTCACTCTAAGAAATGTCATGATGCAGTCAAGGATAGTGGGAAATCAAGAATTCAAACTAATCCTTGTAGCAAGAGCCACACAACAGAAGACAACAAAAGAAAAAATGGATGAATGCAAGATCATCCTCCTTATTGTCATAATCACTTACAAGAATTTACTACAAGCAACAATACATATCAGGAATACATGCCTAATTGGAACCTTCAGTAGGTTATATTTTATACAATCTACAATCAACTGTAACTACATGAACCTTCTAAAGGTACTTTCTTTTGTTTGATGTATAGACCAAATTTTTATAGGGTCTATGCTTCTATTTTGTTTTCTCTAATTTAAGACATCAATTACAAGAGTATTTAAAGCCTTTGCAATCATCAGGTCATCCTAGAAATATTACATTTCCCATTGAGAAGAAAATGTATTACAACATATAGGTTAAGACCTAAATCATAAGGATCTTCTTCCAATGAATGAAATATGAATTGTGATCCCTCAAGTAGGTCGGTCATAAATGTAACATCACCAAGGAATGAGTCATTAAGCTTTTCCAAACGGGAAAATCCATCGCGAGATTGGAAAAAAAAAACTAGCCAGAAAACATGAAGAACAATACAATCCTACCAAGAATCTGCAAGATGTCATACATGAAGAAAGAAAATGAAGTGCAAACCTAGGAGAAGGTTCAAAATGATGCCACAAACATGCTAAAATGTTTGCAACTACAATGGATCCAAACTAAAAAACACAGAAATAAAATCAAAGACTGATGTAACAAGAAAATAGGAAAACAAATATTTTTGGTTGATGCAAGATTTCTAAGCACCCAAGATTCTCCTGCATCAGGCTAGGTAGAGAATTACAAACAACAGTTTGACCAAGAAACAAAGACTAGACATGCTTGGAAAATAAACACTCAAAGAACAAGTGGTTGATAGATTCATTACAATTACAAAAGGAGAAAACAATAGGGGGAGACCAACCACAAGAACAACATCAGCCACAACAACTTTCTTCAACAAGACTAACCATCTAAAGAACAACTTCTTAGGTTCACAGGGTTGATGCCAAAATTAATTGAGAGTAAAATGCCATTTAGAGTCTGACCAATCAATACCACAAGACTCACTAATCCATTTAAGGATTTTTGTATCATCTTTGATCATCCGGTATATTTGCTTCACTTTCACACTATTCAGTGGAGTACCATATTTCCATTTGAGTTGTTCAAGAAATTGATTAGAGGAAAGAACTCTTCCAAGGAAGAAGGATCATGTTGCCTTACTCACCAGAGTATATGGTTTCTTGTGTTTCTAGGGGATATCAAATAGTGCACAAATTTCATCCTAGGAACCAAGTATTTTACTCACCAAGAGATCACCAATTGTGAAAATGACCCTAGCATTCCAAATTTTAGTAGAGAAACACTGGGTTAGGGCAAGTGGTTTTTCATTGAGCTCTACACCCCACCACAAAGATCTGTCAGTAACTGAATAAGAGGGGGGAGTGACCAATAGCCTCTCTAGATAAAAGGTAACCCCTAACATGTCCCCATACCTTCCATAGTGATGAAAAGATAACAAAGCCAAAAGGTTTAGCTTGAAAGTCTCTAATCAAAATCTCACATGATTCCATCCTCGACAAACCCTTACCTTTCTAGGTCTAGACAAGAAAATATTATTTTGATAAGTAATTTCCATGGTTCATTATCATGGATGACCTTATAAAACTATTTTGTAGAAAGTGTCATTTCTTGGGTATTTAATTCTTTTAATCCAAGGAATCCAAGTTCTTTAGGAGTGCAACACCACTCCCATGACACACTATGTCTCCTCAGTTTCCCCTGACCATCATACCATAGAAAATCCCTCAAAGAATTTTGTAATTTATTAATCTAATAATTAGAGAATAACCATGTGGAGGTATAGTAGATAGAATGAGAAGATGGTACTTTATGAAAAACTTGTATTCTTCCACCAAGTGAGAGGAGATGTGTTTTCCATTTCAAACATTTTCTCTCTATCTTTTTGAATATCCATTCCCACATATCTTTTTTCAAAGGGCTAATAACAAATGGGATGCCAAGATATCTATTAATCTTAGTGGGCCCTTCCCACCCCCATCCCACCCCATTCCTTTATTCACCATCTAGTTAGGAGGTATTTTAGACCATCCAATAATAATAGATTTGTGTGGGGCCACCTTGCCTCTAGAAGCTACATAGGAGAAAATGATCCTATTCATGATATTATCAAAGTTTTCCCCATCTAACTCGAGAAATAGAATAGTGTCATCTATGAATTGTGCATTTATCAGAATATTCTCATTAGGTAACTTGATGCCCCTAGAAGGAGGGCCCAACTTAGTAGTTCTAAGAACATAAAAGAGAGAGTCTACAATAATCACAAGAAGAGCTAGGTCAATGGGTCATCCTTGTCTAATAGACCTTAGAAGTTGGATGGGCTCAAACAGTTTACCAAACATCAATCACAATAGAGGAATGATAAAAAAAAACTCCACCCATGCACAAAATTAAAGAGGGAACCCAAATTATTTTAGCATACCCAAGAAAAATGGCCACTCAATTCTATCATATGCCTTTTCAAAGTCAAGTATAATCATAGCTTCATTCTGCCCCTATCCTTAGCCCAATGCATGGCCTCCCAATTGGTAATGTGGTTTTCTAATATATACTTTCCCTTAATGAATCTAGTCTATTTTACCTAGATAAGACTCCCCAATATGTTAGTGCATCTCCTTGCAAGAGTTTTGGAAAAAAATTTGTATGACAAATTAAGTAGTGTAATTGGCCACCAATTTTTTACTTGTGTCTTGTCCCCCTCCTTAGGAAGAAATTTGATAACCCCCCTATTGATACTAGTACCAAGAGACCCCTAGATATAGGCCTCATTATATGCCTTCACTAGCTCTTCACATATCCAGTCAATATTCTTCTTATAGAATTCTATGGGAAACCCATCCATACCAAGATATTTCCCATTGGCCAACAATTTGATAGTCTCCTTAATTTTTGTAACCAAAATAGCTTCAGAAAACTTTTTTGCACCATTTTTTGTTACCTTCTTTGGAATCATATTTAGATATTAGGCCATAGTAGTATAATTATCTTTTTTTCCGCTCAGAGGTAAACATTTAAACTATAAAAAGAAAAAATCTTTGCATATATCATGAGGATCAAAGGACACTCTATCACTGATTTTAATTTCCTCAATCCTTTCCCCTTATTTCTTATGTCTGGTCAGGTTGAAAAAGTGGTTACATCCCCTTTCACCTTCTTTTAGCCAATTCATCATGGCCCTCACTCTCCGCCCTTTATGTTTGAAGTTCTAAATATTTCTAAGCCCCCCTCTAGTTTTCCCTAGTCCACTCTCCAAAACAATATTATGTCTATCATCTTGCATCATGGCTTCCACTTTGATAACTTTTCATATAGTGCCTCCTCATTTTAATTCCTATCCATAGCCTTCTTTTCACCCACAAACTAAAACATATTCCTTGAAACCTCAGTCAAGGAATCCCACCTCTCAATGGGGCCAACATTATTATTGGAGAATTTAGTTAGATAGGTGACCATCTCGATAGCATCTACAATATCGAGTATGTGCAGGAGCATGGTATGCCAGAAACTGGCGATGTATAAAAATCCTCTTTTCACTCGTCCAAAAGCGTACTAAAAATCTTGTTGACTTTTTAGTAGGCCTAGGTGTTAGTACACCTGGCCAAGCCAAAAGTCAAAGCACAAGCCTAATCAGATATATGATATTATTGGATATCTGATTTTTGCAAGTAAAACTTATTTTTAAGGCCCGCGGGCTACGTTCTCAGTTTTCCTTATGAAAATGTCAAATGCAGCCCAAGGTTTCGAATATCTAAAACCTATCTGATATACAATTCGCCTTTTTGAGATTTATCTCCAAATTGAACAATTATGTACAATTTTCAAGTTTTGTTTGTTGTTTTTTGTTTTTTAATTGAAATTTGTAGTTTTTTTTATAAAAACTAGGGTTTAATAGATATTGTTTATCATTTTTAAAAATTGATTATAATTATCTATTTTGGTTTTAATTGTAAGAAGACATGGACTCAAACCAATCAGAAAACCCTCCCAATGACCTTGTTAACAATCTAGAACCACCTCCAAACAATTCCCCACCTTCAGAAGACCAACCAGTCTCAAACCCTCGACCTTTAGAGGATCTCATATGAGACAATCTAAATTAGCTTAGAGGATATCAGGCCACATATGCTAATATCCCCACAGTGTGCCCCATGTTTTCCATGTTGACCTCCATTATTGAAAACATGGAGAAACTCACAGAGAAACATAATGATAAACTTCTTGTGAGACCTACACTAGACTATTATAGTTACTATTTTGTTCTCATGCTTTCAGTAGTTTATGCTTTGACATACTTTGACTTTCAGAGAGACTTTTCATACTTTTGAGGATCGGTGGAATCCTGTGTATATATTCAGCACCTGATTTTGTAATCAGGGTACTTTTGAGATGTTTATTTTCTGAATTAGTTTCAGCTTATGTTGATGTTTTATATGGATCTAAATGTATAAATGTAATATGATGGAAATGGTTTAGGAAACCGATGATAGGATATTTCAGTTCTAAATGCAATGTGGTTTATATGCTTACATATATTATTGACGTTATGTTATGTTTTGTATCATGTTGTGTTGGATCTACTGATGTGTGCATTGAGTGTGCAAGAAGAGTTGACCATGGATCTAAATCAGGGACCCAGTACTGGAACCTATGTGTATACCTGTGCTTACCAAGGCCCTGTCTATATAAAGAGACATGGACCTTATTGTTACATTTTTATTTTGTGAACGTGGTTTGCATGTATGTTATTAAATTAGTAAATGTTCATGTTATTAAGTCATGTCTAATGTTTTAATTTAATGTGCCAAATTTGGCAAGTGTTGCAATTTATTATGGACATGGCTAGTAAA
>MU227026.1:805838-827944 GCA_018584345.1 Thuja plicata
AGGCTCGGCAGGGAGGGCTGAGCCCCACCCCGCTGCCCCTCTGTGTAAAGAGAGGGGCGGGGAGGGCCGACCACCCCCGCCGGCCGCCACTCTGCGCTGCACCCTCCCCTTTGCATAGTTGGGCGGTGGTGCCGCCGCCTGCCGCCACCACCGCGCCGCTCCCCATCATCCGCCGCCCTCAGCCGGCCGCCTACCCCTCCGCCGTAGCAATCTCGCCGCCCGCTGGGTTTTACCAACCGCCGCCGCCGCCGGCTTCCCCACCCTTAGCAATTTGAGTTTTAGGTTTATAATTTATTTAGTTTAAAATTTTATTAATGTTTATTTATTTTTATAAATGAAAGATTTAAATTAGATTTGATTTAGATTAGATTTATTATTATTATTTGATTCTTTAAATTAGATTGTTTAAAATGATAATATCTATTGTTAGATTAGATTTTTTTTTTTATATATATATATAAATAGATTTATTTTTTTTCTAAAATTTAATTTAGATTAGATTTATTTCTCTTATCTAATTCACTAAATTAGATTGCATAATCAGATGTGATTTATTTACATGCATTTTATATATATATTTGTTTTCATTAAAAGTTTGATTTATATTTTAGTTAGGATGTTTAATTAATATAAATGAATTAATTTGGTATGTTGAGTAGAATGAATTTAAAATTTCCTTATAAATTTAGGATAATATTATTTAAAAAGTCATATGATTAATAAATTTTAATGTTAGAATTTATTTTTAGATAAAGACTTTGATGATCGAAGATAAATATAAGACTTAGGAATTTAAGGGCTTATTAGATTAATCGTTTTAGAATTAATATTAAGTTAACTTCATTTTTATTATTATCAGGGGGTCATATCACCCCTTCAGCTTTGCGATATACGCCCTTTAGGGGCATTATCGCTACCTTTGACTGTTCGCGAGCACGGTTGACTTTTGGTCAACCATGGTCAAACTTTGTCCGATAGTTTCATTATTGGAACTCAGTACGCCTTGCGGCCTCTAGACCCTAGGGTTTCAGTTTCGAGCCTTTCAGAGACAGTTGACTTTTTGGTCAACATAGGATGACTTTTTAGTCAACTGTCTCATTTTGTGCACCCTCAACTTCCCTAGCGCTTAGTAGGCCCTAGAGACCCTTTCTCTTGTTTTTCAAGTCACGGTTGACTTTTGGTCAACCCTAGTTGACTGTTAGTCAAAACTATCTCAGTTTGCGTGTACGACTCAGTCTTTGGGTCTAAGCGAACCCTAGTTGTTCCATTCACCTTTTTAGTGTATAGTTGACTTTGGGTCAACTCTAGTTGACTTTCGGTCAACTACCTTGATTTGCGTGCATGTGTTACCCTTGTCGTTGCTTTAGTATTCCGTTTCTTGCATTTTTTAAAAAATTTTGTTCGTGTGTTTTTGCCCAACTTTTGGGCATGACACTTCTTTGGCGCGATTCCATGCACGCTGAGTTTGACGATGGACTTGATTATGATCAGGTTATGAACCTAACTATAATAAAACATGACATATGTAACCTTTTTGTGGATCCCAAAATTGGTTTAAAAGTGGACCCTAAAAAGACCAATTTGTCAATTAAATGGTGCACAAATGATACAATTCATGACCACTTTTGGGACTGCTGGTGGATGGTTTTTGATAGGCCACCCCACAACAATTTGGATGTCCCATTATATTTCTTAAGAAAATTGTGTGCTAAATTTGTGCTCGGTCACAAGGTAAATTATTGGAGTATGAGACTGAACCAAGGTGTAGGCTTAGGCACTCCTCAAGATAGACCATGGGCACACTGGGTGAAATCCTACACATATGTCCCCCCTCCTGAGATTTCACCACCTCCTACAGTGCAACATCCTCATATTATTGTTGAGGCCAACTCACAAACTATTGGAGCCATTCACATCTTGAGTGATCTACTAGTTAGGAAGAGTGCAACATTGTTGCCTCATTGTGATGATGATTCTGGCCCTTCCACATCCTCCATGAGCTCACATGTTTGTGTGCCCCACAATTGCATTATGTGCAAGAATATGTGCTTGGGTCCCTTGAATGATAGTGATGCATATAAATACATCTTCAAGGTGGACGATACTACATAGAACACTATAGGCACTGAAGCATCTCATGGAGATGTGCATCAGGGGTATACAGAGCCATAGACTCCTACTATTATGGTAAGAGTAAACAATTAACTTGTTACATTGTATTTAATTTTAAACGTTTGTATTTTTAGTAGAATTTTCTTATAATGATTGGCCACTTATGTTTTTTATGTGTTCCATTTATGTTCAGTTGATGAAAGAAGAGGAGATATCATAGGTGGAGGGGCCCATGCTTTTGGCCATTTCATTTGGCCATGACACTTTCATGGTACATAAGTTTTAATGTACTCATTGGTTTCCTTTATATATATATATATATATATTTGTTTTCTAGTTTTTATGATCATCTTATTACATACTCATGCAAGTTTCATGAATTTCCACTGGGGGGAAATGTGAGGGGGTTCAGGTATCTGGTATTGATAAGGGAAAGGTAATTAAGTATTTTAGATTATTTATGCATACATGTATACTTGTCACTTGTGCGTAATAATTTTTAATTTACATGGTTTATTTGACAGAGGGTGGTATCTGACGATGTTGTGAGACCGGTTCCCACAATAGAGTCATGAGCATCTCAATTCATAGTAATAGCCCCACGGTACGTATATTTCTAAATTTATTTTTTTGTATTTTAATATCAAGCATATATAATATGATCAAGTCATGATTGTATCAAGTATCTGTTTGACTTTTGTAGGTCACCCCTAGTTTATGGGAGGTACAACACCAAGGGTTTGTATCATTGATGACCCAACTGACATTTCCTGAAGAAAGTTCAACACAGGTAAGTTTTAATGTTAATTTAATTATTTGGTAAAAATATATTTGCTACCAAGGGTTTAACATTAAATATTATAACTCGTAGATCAATCTCATGTTTGAAAACATATGCAGGTTAGAGTTGACATTGGTGGCATTGTCCCTTCGCTATCAAGGACATATCTTAGGTCTCCTGATCATATGAGGAGACATAGAGGAAAGGTACATGAGAGTTCAATTTTTAAATTTGTTTATTTATTATTTTTTACTATGATTTTGAATTTTTATTATTTTATTTGTAGAAACCATATAAATTAAGTAATCTAACTTGGGGTTTCACTTTTGTGTTTTAATGCAGGAATCATCAGAGCCAAAGAGTACTTCAAAGAGGTTTCATTTTGATGATCCACTAGTAGAATAGGATGTCCTAGAAACATTTGTAGTTGAACTTCTGATTTTGAGATGCCATGTGGCACATTTTGATATGGCGTATGCCACATTGTATATAGATATGTTGATTTTGCAACTATTTTGAGATGGTGCAAGTGCCACATTTTGTACAAAATAGTTTCATATATACATAGTTACATGTTCATTTCTGGTTATTTTATCTTTTTCATGTGTTATATGTATGTAGCATTTCCATATTATATCTTTTTCATGTGTTGTATGTATGTATTATTTTCATATTATGTCTTTGTCATGCATTGTATTTATGTATGTATGTTCATTTTCATATTATATCTTTTCCATGCATTGTATTTATGTATTATTTCCATACTACATCTTTTTCATGCGTTGTATGTATGTTCATTTCCATATTATATCTTTGTCATGCGTTATCATGTGTAATAGACCTAATCTTTTCCAAAGTAACTACCTTGAAAATCTTTTGTCAAACCAAAGTAATAGGTGTAATAGGCTGCAACTGGGCTAATAGACTCAAGATTTGCATACCCTAATGATGCAGAGGAAATTGGTTTGACAACTATTAAGGTCTATAAGAGGTCTATGATTTCAAAGATAAAGTAAATGACCCTAGGAACCCCCAAATGCACCATAGGCTCCAATTGCATAAAATGAATGAAAAGACCTACCCACTTCCTCTAGAACCTTGAATAAACTTCCAACATCATTCCACACTTTCTCCAAGACTTACCCACTACCTCTAGTTTGTAACTGGGTTCACCTGGACAACTAGAGCTAATAGAATAGATGATTTAGTCCTAGGATGAACGGTTTGAAAGGTGCGACATTGAGCCACTTTCAACTGAGAAATAATGCAATTTTTTGTACCAACCGAGATCAGGTCACCAAATGGAATCCGAGTGGAATATCCCATAACTGAGCCATTTTATTGTAGACCTTCCTAATACGGTCCTTGTGCACTTCACAGATCCCTGATATCTCTCACGAGGTCTGAGATATTACTCTCCAAAAATCGCTACCCAATTTAGCTTAGTGCACCTTGGGAACACTTCGGTCCAACATGCGTCAGAACATTCTTGATGCTATGTGAGAAAAAAAGTTATCCACTAGATTTTACCCAGCTAATTGGATCTGATGGAGCTAATGGTTTTCTCTCATGATGAATGGTTTGAAAGGTGCACCATTGAGCAACTTTCAACTGAGCAACAATGCAACTTTTTGCACCAACTGAGATCTGGTCGCCAAATGTAATCTGATTGGAATCTCCTAGAACTAATTCACGTGCTTCTAGACCTTCCCAACATGGTCCTTGTGCACTTCATAGATCTCTCATATCTCTCACGAGGTCCGAGATATCACTCTCCAAAAATCGTTGCCCAATTTGGCTTAGTGCACCTTGGGAACACTTCGGTCCAACAAGCGTCAGAACATTCTTGATGCTATGTGAGAGAAAAAAGGTATCCACTAGCATTTACCTGGCCAACTGGAGCTGATAGAGCTGAGGGTTTTCTCCCATGATGAACGGTTTGAAATATGCACCATTGAGCAACTTTCAACTGAGCAACAATGCAACTTTTTGCACCAACTAAGATCCGATCGCCAAATGTAATCTGAGTGGAATCTCCCAGAATTGAACCACATGCTTGTAGACCTTCCCAAGATGGTCCTTGTGCACTTCATGGATCTCTGATATCTCTCGCGAGTTCCAAGATATCGCTCTCCAAAAATTGCTGCCTAGGTTAGCTTAATGCACCTTGGGAACACTTTGGTCTGACATGCGTCAGAACGTTCTTGATGCTACACGAGAAAAAAAAGGTATCCACTAGAATTTAACCAGCCAACTGGAGCTAACAGTTTGGTCCTATGACAAATGGTTTGAAAGATGCACCATTGAGAAACTTTCAACTGAGAAATAATGCAACTTTTTGCACCAACCGAGATTGGTTCGTAAAATGGAATCCAAGTGGAATCTCCCAGAATTGAGCCACATGCTTGTAAAAATTCCCAAGATGGTCCTTTTTCACTTCATAGATCTCTGATATCGCTCACAAGGTCTGAGATATTGCTCTTAAAAAATTGCTTTCCAATTTGGCTTAGTGCACCTTGGGAACACTTTGGTCCGACATGCGTTGGAACATTCTTGATGCTACATGAGTGAAAAAAGGTATCCACTAGCATTTACCTAGCCAAATGGAGTTAATGGAGCTGACAGTTTGGTCCCACAACAAATGGTTTGAAAGATGCACCATTGAGAAACTTTCAACTGGGCAAAAATGCAACTTTTTGTACCAAACGAGACTGGGTCACCAAATGGAATCCAAGTGGAATATCCCAGAACTGAGCCACATGCTTGTAGACCTTCCCAAGATGGTCTTTGTACACTTAACAAATATTTGATATCTCTCACGAGGTTTGAGATATTTCTCTGCAAATTTTTTTTCCCAATTTGGCTTAGTGCACCTTGGGAACACTTCGGTCTGACATGCGCCGGAATATTCTTGATGCTACACAAGAAAAAAAAGGTATCCAATAACATTTACATGGCCAACTAGAGTAGATGGAGCTGACAATTTTCTCCCACGATGAATGGTTTGAAAGGTGCACTATTGAGCAACTTTCAACTGAGCAATAATGCAACTTTTTGCACCAACCAAGATCGGTTCACCAAATGGAATCCGAGTGGAATCTCCCAAAACTGAGACACATTCTTGTATACCTTCCCAAGATGGTCCTTGTGCACTATACAAATCTATGATATCTTTCACGAGGTCCAATATATTTATCTCCAAAAATCCCTTCCCAATTTGGCCTAGTGCACCTTGGGAACACTTCAGTTTGACATGCGTCAGAATGTTCTTGATACTACGCAAGAGAAAAAGGTATCCACTAGTGTTTACCCAACCAACCAGAGTAGATCGAGCTAAAAATTTTCTCCCACGATGAATGGTTTTAAAGATGCACCATTGAGCAACAATGCAACTTTTTGCACCAACTGAGATTGAGTCGCCAAATAGAATTCAAGTGGAATCTCCCATAACTGATCCACATGCTTGTAGACCTTCCCAAGATAGTCCTTGTGCACTCCATGGATCTCTACTATCTCTCATGAGTTTTGAGATATCACTCTCCAAAAATTACTACCCAATTATGCTTAGTGCACCTTGGGAACACTTCACTCTGATATGCGCCAGAACGTTCTTGATGCTACTCGTGAAAAAAAAGTATACACTAGTGTTTACTTGGCCAACCGGAGCCGATGAAGCTGACAGTTTTCTCCCACGATGAATGGTTCTTGATGCTCTCAAATTGTTAGTGGTATGTTTGAAATTTGAACTATGAAATGAATCATGATTAAGCCAGTCAACACTCTACTAAAATTCAATTATTTTTAATATTCAGCCACCCCTCCCAACAACCAAAAAAGCCAAAATTTTTAAGTCTTCTAACAACCCAACTCCATTACCATAAACAACACATGTTCCATGCTTCAATACACTTATATGAATACAACATATGATTAAATTTATCAATGTTATAAAAAGTCCGACATATAGAATTACTCAAAATCTTAGATACACAACTATATATCAAAAATAAGTGTCATTTCCATTCATAAAGTGTTTAATTTTAACACATGGTACTCTATGAAATCTACATTCCAATCCCTACATTCATAAGGCACAAGAAAAGTTAATAGATAAAAAAGAAGTTTATAGGTTGACAAAAAGATTATGAATGTATAAGTAAGTAAACAAACCAAAGAACATGATTTGCACTTACCATCTTAAGTGTGCCTAAAGGGTCATCTCTCTGCTTGAGGGTATTCAATATTGCTTCATGATCAGAAGTACTACTAGTCCAAAGTTATTTTTTCTTTGGTTTTCCTTGATGTTTTAACAACTTAACATTCACTGCTATAACAAGGTGTGAATACATGAGAATGGTTTTGTGCTTATCGTAGTCTTCAAACACAGGAGTGCGATTATTTCTAATCATATATATGTGCAAACATGTTCCTTCCACAACATGTGATCCTTTTGGATATGTGAACGTATCATCATCTGTCATTGCTTGTGCAAGTTTATTCTTTCTTTGTACACAACGTGCTAACCAGTAATCCATTCTCTCATCATTCCCCTGTGGTGCAGCCAATGCAAAATATGTCCTGGCTGTAGAAGATTTGAATGATGGTCATAGTCAAGTGAACAATCCATGTTATCATTTATTATAGATAGTTTGATAGATAAAGGAGTTAGAAAATGTGTAACCCACGTATTGACCCACTCACTTGACTCACACTGATCCCAATCACACTGAAGACACCTCAGACAAAAACAAGCCAACTCTCATATCCAAATGGTCCATGTAATAGCATCTAAGCTTCAAAATGAATGCATTTTTGAAGAATCTTTCACGGTTTGAAAATCCAACCTATATCCTATTACACCCAACTCAACCAACCAAAATAATATGTGCACTGCTGAATCAAGAGTCCCCCGTGTGACAATGTTGAAGTACACCACTCAACAATAGGATGAGCATCAAGGAGTTCTGCACATGAAATCCTTAATTTCTCCTTAACTAGAGCTCTCTTTACAAATGAACCTTCTCCATCATGATCCCCTTTTGCATGACCGACCTAAAAAAAAACTCCAAATATGAGGTACACCTCTATCTACATGCATTCTACATAACCAATAAAACATACAAGAATTTTTGAATTGACCTGTATAATTATCTAACTATATGAGATGTCTATCCATAGAAATATCATTTTCCCGCACCCACTCAAAATAATTCTCAAAGAAATGTTGGACATATTCGTGAGAGTGAGATCTATCATCGCTCATATAAAAATGGTATTCTCTGATTATCTTCCGATCATCTTCTACACTATCAAGGGAATGTTTATATGTTATGTGCACAAAAATAGCAACCTGAATAGAATTGTAATATTGAGCTTGCAACCCATTTTGGGGCTGCAGTGTATATTTCTTTGCAAAGTCAATAACCTATAGAATAGTGCCAATTGGGAAAGTTTCCGTACAAATCCTAAATTGTTGATCCAACCACTGAGATCTGTGACTATGCCTTGCATACTTGTAAAAAAGATTCTTCCTGAAATCTGAAATAAAATTAGCTACATTGCACTCTTTTGTAACCAACTCACATCTAGATCCTTCACCTCCATTTTTCAATGTATATTTAATAGTTTTATATACTTTTTTTGGACAATTGTCTTTCCAAAATCATGTCCACAACCCTCATGAAAACATGAAACAAACTTCACTAGCCCACCACACTTTAAGCACTTGTCATTTAAGCAATATTGTATATAAAAGAAACATCCATCATCTCTAGGACATAAAAAATGATCTAGCAAGTCTCTTGATGATTTTGGAAGAGAAATTGAACCACACTCCTCCAACATTTCACTAGTATGAAAAGTAAAATGAATGGATTGTAACAATTCATGGTGCATTCAAAACTCCACATGATATTTGCAACAACAAGTATTTTGAATCTTAAGAGGCACACAAAAAAAGGCTTGAATGCTTCAAAATCTCTTTGTGATATTTTCAATGTTGGATGTGTCTCACAAATCTTTTTGAACAACATTGTTTGACTCGCCTCCAAATAATGTTTTGGATGCGAGGTGCGGTCTCGAATGCCAATTCTCAATTTCAAGACATCCTTCACATTTGGTGACACTCTTGAGTTAGATTTCCAAAATAGTTGAATTTTATCCTTCACACCATCGGTAAGATCCTTATCACAACATGGAAGTCTCCCACCATAAGACCATGTATAATTTTGAAGAGGATCATCAAGTCTTTCTCTTCTTGCAAGTGGTCTATCCAAATTTTTACGATTTAGGTTCAAGTCAACACAAGTTTGTCTCATAAAATGAGCCTTTCTCAAATGATGACTTACTAAGGAGGTTGTAATAACCCTCATAGCGGCTCTCTTGTCTTTTTCCTTGGTATTCTTCCCAATGGAATTGTGAGCACTAAAAATATTTCTCACAATAATAGCATTCCTCTCCTTTTTCTTGTTCACACTAATCTTCAATTTGACTAGTATAGGTCTCATCTTTTGCATCTCTAACAAGTGCAAAGACATTTGACATTTCTCAACCAATGACTTGTGGCTAAAAAATTGATCAAAATTTTTTGAAACCCACAACCAAACGATTCTTTTTGATCTCTTTCCATCAAAATTACTCATTATGTTCTCATCAATTTCAAGTAACCATTTTGTTGTTCTTGAAGGTCTAAAATTTGAAGTTTGTCTTTCTTCCTCCCAAGGGACTTTATTTCTCATATAATTTGGAGATGTGTAATGTTGATTTGGTTCTTGTGCACCATTATCATTGTCAATTCCTTCATATTCAATCAGTGGATTGTCATTGGCAATGTCCACACTTCCATTGTCCACATCTACATGTTCATTTTCAAATCCTACATTTTCATCTTCAATCCATACATTCTCATTTTCAATATTATTGTCATAAATCATTTCAAATTCATGTTCTTCTTCACTTGAAACCAAATTTAAGGGTGGGCCTATGCCCTCATCTTCATTGATATTTAGCACACCTTTTCTCTTGTTCCAATGGGCAACCCATGGGCAACCCTATCCATTCTCTATACACTTCAATCTCTTCATTTCTGAGCTTCCTCTTTTGTTTATGCTTTCAATGACTACTACTCCCCATGGTGAGACCAAAAAGGTGATGCAGAAACCTTTAATAATAGAGAAATTCCAACAAAAAGGGTATAAAAAGTAGTTTTTCTCTTCCACTGCTGCAATCCTGTGATATTCTCTGTAAAAAATATGGTTCTCGGACTGAGGGACCCAAAGAATTATTTTTTTCCTATGGATGATAGTAAAACAAATCAGATATCCGATAATATCAGATATATCGGATATCCGAAATCTCCCGCTCAAGTTTTGCTTCCCCTCAAATTTACAATTTTGAACTTTTTTGTTTTCATCCTATTTTGAATATTTATTTTACTTTTTCATAACTATTATAAATTTTATTTTTATAATATTCATATTATATTTTCATAATAATATACTATTATATAATAAAGAAATAAATAATAATAATATAATACTAATATAAATAATTATATAAGACTAATTTGATAATACTAATGCTAATACAATTTATTATATATAACGTAAAAAGAAAAAAAATCATAAAATTAAAAAATAACATTGAAAAATTTGGGCAAGATATCTGATATCCGATTAGCCTTGGTTTTTGCCTTGGGTTTTGGCTTTTCAATGCCAAACGTGGATGGTGAACCCAAAAGACATGTTCACCAGATTTCCTCTTATCTTTAAACTTCGACCATGTAGCCGACGACCTTTTTTCACCCAGAATTGATGAAACAAAAAGGGTTTCTTAAAGAAATTATCAACTTTCCATCAATATAATTGCTGTCAAATTTCAAGTTTAGTAAGTAATTATTACTTATTTTCTAATTGAGTTATCTCTAAAGTCCTAATTGACAGACTGATTGAAAAACAACTATAACTTTCAAACAGTTTAACCTTTTTGAAATTCAAAACATGCGTCACATTCTATGCTTCGCCTACTATAAGAAAAAAAAGTTTTCAATTTTGTAAAGTTTAGAATTAGTTAAGGTGGTCAAACACAATTTTTTTATTCTGAATAAGTTGTAGTAGAAAATTTATAATTATTATTTATTTGGGATAAAATTACACAAAAATATGCATCACATCTGGGCATGAATCTACTACTTATTGTGTGTATTTTGTGAATCTGTAAGCTGCAACACAACACTTCAATATGTCATTGCATTAGTGAGATAAACATGAAATAACAAAGGTAAAACACACTAAAATTGACATATTGCTCCCTATCTAAGAAGAGTATGAAATATGCTATAATTTTCCCTTAGATTATGCATAAATCAGTGACACATTCATGCTTAGAATAGAATATTTAAAGAATGAAAGCTAAATGCTCAAAAAAAGTTCATTTTAGAGATCTCAAAAGAGATTATGTAATTACTATCAACAAAATGCATTTATGATTCTACAAAATTAGAGTAGCATAAGGATGTAATTAAAATTCTAAGATTATGGGCAGCATAAGTTTGCAAATGAAATTCTAAAATTAGGGGCCGCATAAGGATGCTTTCAAATTGTAAAGATTAGGGGCCCATTGAGCTCAAAATTCATTCCTTTTATAGAAGAATTTGAGGAATGAGAGGTCATGATTTATTTGTGAAGAGAGGTGGAGATTTAATCCTTGGTGATCCATGTGATTTAACTCTCATTGGCTAATGGATTGACTTTCCATTTTGCAAGTGAGGAGTTGTAATTAGGAGGTTTTATTTAATTCCATTTAATTAATTACCTTAGCCATGTATTTAATTCTTTTAATTTAATTGATTTGATTTAATTTAATTGGATAAGGCAATTAATGTAAATTAGTGATAAGATCACTTTGAAATTAAATTTGATTTAAATGAATTATGCCAATTAATTAAAGAATTGTCTTGAGATAATTAGGGGTATGATCACACTTAGGGAAAATAGGGTCTCTAGTCAGAGCAGACCAAATTAGGGTGGTTACACTTATATCTAGAATCTTGTGAAAATATATCATCATTTGATTATGATTAAGGTGGTCATACATACACATACTTTTTATATTTTTCCTTAAATTTTCTTACTAATACATTGAAATCTAAAGTTTTCATCAATTAGATTAATTTTTTTCAGATAAGGGATATTAGTTTAGAAACTACATTCAATTTCCTATAAATTCTATTCTTATAACTTTTTTACATAAGGTTGATAAGATATTCAATTTTTTATGTCAAGTCTACCAACCCTAATTTTCTCATTTTTCATTGTCACTTAAGGCCATAGCTTGGCATACCATGATCCTCCACATACCCTATCCTCATCTTTTAGTAGGGAGGAATTTAATTTGAATAAGTTCTTCCCCCTACTCGTTGGGGAAAGTGGGGACATAGTATCTATAATTATTTGAGCACAAATAGGAGAGTGGTCAATTATGGTCACAAGGTTAACTTTTACCACATTATTGTCATTATTCCCACAAAATTTGAAAGTAGAAATACCAACATATATTTTGTCATGTATACAATAAATCCTTTGATTATTGGATTTATTATCACACCAATTAAACTGAATACCTTTAGAATACTCTTTCAGTCTTTCTAATGGGTCACTTAAGTTCAATCTTCTCTTGCACTTAGCCCAAAAAAATTGCTCATTACCTTTCTGCATATGCTTAGCACCCCCAATTTTGTCCTCTCTATAATCTACCATGTTAAAGTCACCTATAATGATCTAGTGCGCCTTTGGAAGATGAGAAGACATCCATCTCCACAACGAAGCCCTCTCCCTGTAATCATTAGAGGCATAAACATTACATAAACCAATGTCTCTACCTTGACAACTGAATATAATCCAACATACCTTATTACAAGATGAGACCCCTGAGTTTGTGATATGACCAACCCATGTAGGACTTACCAAGATTACAGCTCCTCCCTTACCCCTTTCATGTTCTATAATAAAGCATTTGTCTTGATTTCAAATAATTCAAGGGTACTAGACGCCTTGAAACCCACAATTTTTATCTCTTTCAGCGAGTTAAAGTCTCTCTCTTTCATCTTATGACACTTATCCCTGACAATATACTTCCCGTCTTTCATTTCTAAACCCTTGACATTCCATCTTGCAATATTTACACTCATTTATTATTGGATGGGGTTTCTTTTTGGATTCTTATAAATATTATTAAAGCATTCTGGCATATCCCCTCGTTTTCTAGGAATGTTTTTATCTCCATTCTATTTTGAGAGGGATTTCCTATCAGAGGTATTCCTTTTGTTCCTTTTTTCTTTTTTGACACTTTCACAAAATTGAGGAGAATCCTTAATTATTTTTGTTAGAATAAATGAGAGGGGGGTGGGGGGTGAATCAGTGGCCTTAAAAATAATTCCAAAAACTCAACCAAAAATTTATATCTCAAATATAATATCCTCAGTTATCTTTCAGTCCATCAAGATGTATGCCTTATGTAATTCTAACAAATATATACTACTCGATAAGATATGCTATTTATATTTCTCTAGCCTTTACTGAGCAGCAGCAATTAAAGTTAGTGTTTACCGACCAATCTAGTTTTAGTAATATTTAAAGTAAACTACCAATGCAATGAAAGAAATACAAATTTAACACATGAATTTTAACGTGGAAACCCTGTTAAGGGAAAACCCACTTGGGACCAGTAACCCAAAATTTTCACTCTTCTAAAGTGAGCTTGGTGAAGAGTCAACTATGTTAAAGGTAACAAGCACACTGTTACATGCAACCTTGTTAGAGGATTCAAAACTAACAGTTTGTATTTTGACCTATCGTTCACTATGTTGTCATCAAGAAAAACTTTTGATACTCTTGAGTATCTCAATACAATAAGGATGGTTAAATCCCACTTGGTTAATAGATTTTCTGAATCAATGGTTAAACTAAAATAGTAAATGATCTTTTCAATAATACAACTTTAACTTACAGATTTTTAGATCTATTATTAGTCAAATAATACCTCTCTGATCATTATTCTCTTCAATTTGTTCCCTCCCCTATTTTTTCTATTTGGTAAATGTTGTGTTCTCTTTTTCTTGGTGCCTACATAATTCCTTGGCTCTGTTCTTCAACCGGTATGATCAGATTTGCATGAAGAATTCTATCTTCATCAGAATTATATTCAACATTTCTCTCTTTTCATAATGAATTACTCGTCTCTTTATATAGACATGATTTATTCGTTCAATCTCCTTGTTTTCATCGTAGATCACTTCTTGATCCATAAAACTTGACATTCTTGATTTAATCTGTAAATCCCTCCTTCAGTTTTATTCCACAAATCTCTCCATGTTAGCTGTGAATAAAATGTGCTTTAAATCTCTTCTCTGCTTTAGTTCAATTGATCGATGAAAAGAAAGAAATCAACCAATCAATCTAAATATAGCTCCTGCCAGCTAAGTGTTTTTATCATTCTTTATCTTCAGTTCTAACCGATGATCAACTTCAGTTAGCTCGATCATTAACTTTAGTTACGCTTGATAACAATTTTAGTTAGCTTGGTGACCACCCCAATTATGCTTGGTAAATAGCTCTTTCTCAGTTACTGTGGTGCTCAGTATACACTATGAACTCCTCGGTGTTCTCTGTCCATCGATGTTTACTGTCACTCAGTGTATACTGAACTTGTTATATTTTACCAACCACATAAACTTTGTCCCTTCATCTCTTTTAAGTTTATGACAATATGTGTATGACCAATCAAAACATAACAAGTTGACATCAATGACAATACAATACATTAACTGATTAAATGCCTTACATTCACTTTTACAACTTGATGATCATCAACTTATCATTTTCAATTATTCAATCAGTTATAGTTCATCAATCTCTCCCTTTGGCATTTATGGCAATACAATATGAAATATCCCATATCATACCAAACTTATTGTTCTATAACCAATTCAAATATCTGAATCTCGATAAGCTCTTCTAGCTTAGATTTGATTCTTGCAAAGTTCTCTCCCTTTCTTCATTCCCTTCAATGGATAGGTGTAGCAATTCTGTCTTTTGCTTCTATCTCTCCTTTTCTTGTAGAATCTCCTCTCCCTTTTCTAGATAGATATGCAGTGTTGACTTTCTTCAATTCTCTCCCTTGGATGGATGGTTATTTCATTGAATATCTTTCTCTTCATCATCATTATATCTTTTTCTCCCTTTGTAGAAACTTCATTCTCTGATCTTTTCTCTCCCTTTGACTAATGTTCTTCTCCCTGATGGATATTTCATTTTATAATTCTCTCCCTTTGATAGTAGTGCCAAACAATATATCATTGAATCTCCTCTCCATCAGCAATACAACTCTGTAGTAGCCAACAATATCATTGGTGTGTAGTTCAGATAAGTACCTTCTTGTACTGATATGTCATTGCATTCCATATCCATCTTGCATCAACATGATTGATCTTTTGATAATGTGTAGGTTGATTCAACCTCCTAGTTAGATTAGTGACCAATAGACAAGGGACGAACCCCTAGTCTATTTCTCAAGTACTCAAATGTATCTTTTGGAAATTGTTTTGTGAATATGTATGCTAATTATTCTTTGGATTGTACATATTCCAGTATCACCTCTTTCTCTTGTACTTATTCCCTTAATTAATGATACTTAATAGCTATGTGCTTTGTCTTAGCATGCATCACAAGGTTCTTTGATATGTTTATAACACTAGTATTATCACAATAGATAATTATTGGCTCAAGAATTTCTTCATTCATACCTTTCAGCAATTTCTTGATCCATGCAATGTCAGAGCAATTTGCAGCAACAGCCACATATTTTTCTTCTACAGTTGATTGAGATACGCATCCTTTCTTTTTACTTATCCATATGACAAGTCTATCACCCATAAAGAATTCTCCTCCTATTGTGCTCTTTCTGTCATCTATGTTTCCAGCCCAATCAACACCAGTATAAAATTGTACTCAAATTTGTCTTCTTTATTATACCACAAACCATAGTCTTATGTATTCTTCAAATATCTCATAATTCTTTTAACAACAATCATGTGTGATTCCTTAGGATTAGCAGAGAATATTGAAACTATACCAACTACATGTGCTATATCTAGTCTAGTGTGTACAACATACATTAGTTTTCCAATCATTGATCTGTATAGGGTCTTATTTACCTCAGTTGTCTTGTCTTCCTTTGTCAATTTGCATTTGGTTGCCATAGGTGTTCCAACTGGTTTGGATTCATCCATATTGAATATCTTCAAAACTTGTTTGATGTATTTGGATTGTGTGATGTAGATGCCTTAATCCTGTTGTAGAATCTATAGACCAAGGAAAATTTTGATCTCTCCAAACATTGACATCTCAGATTATTTTCTCATTTCATCAGAAAATGACTTGCATAGCATACCATTACCTCCAAATATGATATCATAAAAAAATATCAAAGAAATCAAAATCTTATCATCAATATCTCCTTTTAAATATAGATTATTGTTGTCACTTGTTCTAACAAATCCAATACTAATGAGACAAGAGTGAAGTCTTTCATACCATGCTCTTAGTGCCTATTTCAATCCATATAAAGATTTGTGTATTTTACATACCATGGTCCTTTTGTTAGGATCAACAAACCCTTCAAGTTGTTCAATGTATACCTCCTCTTCTAGTATTCCATTTAGAAGTGCAGATTTAACATCCATTTGGTATACTTTAAATCATTTAAAAGTAGCATAAGAACGTATAATTCCTACTCCTAGTCTAGTAATGGGTTCAAAGGTTTCTCCATAGTCAATACCTTCTTCTTGTGCATACCCTTTGCATACTAGTCTTTCTTTGTTCCTTGTGACTTCTCCATTCTCATTCAATTTGTTTCTGAAAATCCATTTGGTACCAATGACATTTTTTTCACTCAGTCTAGGTACTAATGTCCATGTTTTATTCTTCTCAATCTGTTCAATCTCTTCATTCATTGCACTAATGCATTCTTGATTCTCAAGTGCATTATTAACAAATTTTGACTCAAAATCACAAATCAAACATCTAGTGTTAACTGACTTACTTCTCATTCTCATTCTAGCTCTTTTATCTCCAATGATATGGTCCTATGGATGGTGTCTTCTGACATATTTAGCAAGTATAGGTTCAAATCTCTGTTCATCATTCTGACCTTCAATTTTGTCTTCGTAGTTTGATTCAGTATTGTGAGCATTTTCCTAATTCTCAATTTGTGCGGCATGTTGCTCGGTTGCATTGTTCTGCCGCTTGGTAGCATTATGCTGTTGCTAAGAAAAGTGTTAGGTTCTTCAATGTAGAGAAATATTTTGTAATCTTTTTGTTCCTTTCTGCTTTCTTCATCATTTTTCTCAGCAAATTCATCCACTTTAACATTTGCACTTTCAATGATTTTGTTAGAAGATTTGTTAAGACATTTATAAGCTTTGCTTTTGGTAGAATATCCTAGAAATATTCCTTCATCACTTTTAGAGTCAAGTTTCCCATTTCTATCATATTTCTATATATAACATTGACTTCCAAAAATTCTAAAGTAACTCACATTTGGTGTGTACCCATACCATAGCTCATAAGGTGTCTTATTGGTTTCTTTCTTTAATTAAACTCAGTTTAGTGTATAGACAACAATACCTACAACTTCTCTCCAGAATGTTTGTTTGATGCCTTTTTCAATCATCAGTGTTCTGGCACAGTCACCAATTGATCTATTCCTCCTTTTAGCAATCACATTTTGGTGTGGTGTTCTCAGTGCAGAAACCTATCTTTTAATCCCATGCTCATTACCAAAGTTAGTGAATTCATCAGAAAATAAATTCTCCTCCTCTATCTAATCTTAAACATTTTAATTATTTTCCACTTTAGTTTTATACCATTTGAACATCTTAAAAGGTTTAGATTTATCTTTTAAGAACATGACAATCATCATCCTAGAATAGTCATCAACAAATAGAATGAAGTATTTATCACCATAATATCTCTTTGTTCTCATTGGTCCACATAAGTCAATATGGACTAACTCTAGAATAGCATTAGATGTGTAGGTTTTTCTCTTGAAACTAGACTTTTTCATTTTTCCTTTTTGACAATTCTTGCACATGACATGGTCGGGTTTTGACATACTCGGTAAGCCTCTTACTTTTATTTTCTTGCTTATCCTAACAATGTTGTCAAAATTCACATGACATAATATTTTATGCCACAACCAAATGTCTTCATTTCTATCCAATAAACAAGTGGTCTCAATATTATCAAGATAGAATAGGTTACCTTTTGTTTGTTCACCAGTACCGATCAACTTTCCAGTTCCATTATAGATCTTTGCCTTTTTGTTCTCAAATGCAACTCGGTGGCCTGTGTTGTTCAGTTGTGAAACACTCAATAGATTATAGTTAAGTCCTTTCACCCAATATGAATTTTCACATCTGATCATATTATTCAACATTATGGTTCCTTTTCCTTCAACTAGGCAAGGTGAGTCATTACCCATCCTAACTAATCCACCATTATAATATTCAAAATTTTCAAACTTTTCCTTATCTCCAGTCATGTGGTGAGTACAACCACTATAAATAATCCAGACATCATTTTTAAAAACTTTAGATATGAGTGTAGTTTCATCATACCTTTCTTCTTCATCTGAATCATCCTTCATAGCAACAAATACTACCTCAACATCTTCATCAGAATCGGTGTCAGTATTTTCATCTTTGTTCTCAAATAGGTAACAAGCCTTCTTTTCATTGTCATTGTAGTCTTGATTATCTCTTCTATTAGAGTGTTGGTTGTTTTTGTAGTCTCGGTCATCACTTCTATCAATTTTTCATAAGATCTATCATTATTTCTTCCATCCTTTCTCTTGTTAGGTATCTTGCAGCAAAACATCCAATTTCTTTGCAATTAAAATAGACCAATGGTAATTTACCTTTGTATCTTCCTTTACCTCTATGCAATCTTCTAGCCATTAGTGCTTCAAGTTCATCAAGTTCTTGTTCATCACTATCACTCTCACTATCATTTCTCATAGTGTGTTTGTTACTTGATTTGCTTATTTTCAAAGAAGATTTGAATGCAGACTCAATAGTAGGTAAGACACTGTTGTCATAGTTGTTCATCTCAAATAAAATAAGTCTACCAATAAAACTATCAAGAGTAACATTATTATTTTCTACTTCTCTCTTTTATTGAATTGTAGATACTCTAATAGCATAAATAGGTAGTAAGGTTCTCATGATTTTACTTACAACTATTTCTTCTTCAAGTACTCCTACTCGACAGATAACATTAAAAACTTCTTTGATTGTGCTACTGTACTGATTGATGTTCTCTCCTTCTTTCATTCTTAGGTCATCGAACTATCATCTTAGGCTTTCAGATTTAGCTCTCAGAACATTGGTGTTTCCTCCATGTACTAGCTTGAGTTTGTACCACATTTTATTTATAGTGATGCGTGATTTGACATCTTCAAATTCAGCATTAGATAGTGAAGAAGCAAGTTCTATCATCATAGAAATGTGTTCATGTTTCTCTCTCAATTGATTAATAATTAGAGGTCCAGTAGGTGCAACATATTCAACATCCAAGTATTATGTGACATCATTTCCAATACCTGATAGATGGAGTCTTATCCCGCTTTTCCATGATGCAAAGTTGTCTTTGTTCAACTTAGGCACATCCTTTTTACTCATATTGTGATATTTAGCTTAAGTCTTTAAACTCTTCTTTCAAGCACCACAACTCTGATACCATTTGTTAGAATAACTGAGAGGGGGGGTGGGGTGAATCAGTGGCCTTAAAAATAACTCCAAAAACTCAACCAAACATTTATATCTCAAATATAATATCCTCAGTTAACTTTCAGTCCATCAAGATGTATGCATTATGTTATTCTAACAAGTTTGGCCTCAGTTATACCTAATTCATTATTGATCATGACTATATCCTTACTAACATCCTCATTATTTTGTATTTCAACCTTGTTTACTCATATTTGATTAAGTTTATTATATGTCTCTACTCTGTCATTAATAGTGGCTAGGGCCAACTATTATGCCATACATCTTTTCTAAGAACTATCACCATTAGGGGTGTCTTGGTGAGGAACCACTTGGGATGTATTCTTCTCACTTTTGTTAGCTATAAAACCTCTACTTCATCCTCAAACAAGGGATTGGTCAATGAGACAATATATTTACTTCTAATAGTATCTAGAATGTTATTCTCAATGTCATTTTTATCAATCCTATCTTTTGCACTTTCAAGGTTTGTTCTATCTGGTTGAGAGACTGTAGATCCTTATCCCCTTGAAGATTTCCCTCCTTATTATAAATTACCTTGGCATAAACTTTGATGGCCTCATTATTAGTTTTTTTCAACAAAGGATAATATTTTCTGTTATGGCCATTTTCTTACAATGGACATAGGCATTTAAATTACCTAGAAGTGAAATATCTAAACAATGGGTTTCATCTTCAATTTTTAAAGCAATCTTTTTAGGAATTTGAACTTCAAGATTAAGAGTAATTAGAACTCTAGAATTTAAATGTGGTAGAGTTACTCAGGACTCCTCAATTTGTAATACATTGCCAATAGAATTCAAAATGTGGGGTAAAAAAAGCCATTACTCAATGGGGACATTATTTCCATCCAGTTCGGGGCAGCCCTTGCCATAACTTGTTCAAGGTCACCCTTTGACGACCATAGAAAATCCCTAAATAGATATTTACCAACATTCCAAAAACTATTTTTCAAAAATTACTATTGCATGATAAGAAACTTAAAAACCACCAAAAATAATCCTTTCTGCATCATTCTAAATTTTTTATAGAAATTCCAAGTTTCTTACCCCAAACCTTGCAAATCCAGTCATCAAATATTTTTCTAGATGACAAAGTGTTAGTATCCATACAAAAAAAAAATTATAAAAACATTTTTGAGTCATTTTTGTTCACTTTTGATAGCCTTAATCATTTCATTATTCAGTGTAAGAGAGAGAACTTTCAATTCAGGAGAAGGGACCTTACCATCTTCTCCTCCTCTGAGGTCTCCATCTTGGATGTGGCTTCCATCTTGTAGTCCATGTACGTTGGCCCTCCCCAATAATATGATTGGTTCTATTTCATAGATGGCCATGACTCCTCCATTGAATTTAGTTGTAGAAGGACACTCAGGTCGACTTTCCTCTGCAAAAAGAGCCAATATGTATGAAGGCTTCTGCAAATTATGATTTTCCACCCTAGTTTTTCCGTTCTCACAAATGTTTTGTTTTTCCTCCTCATCCTTTGATGGGGAATTAATAACATCTATGACCTCATCTATAGCCAACATTAATGAGCTATGGGGCAAGGGACGATACCATAAATAGGTTGGAAAAACAAGGCAGGATACAAAATAACTACCACATAAGAGAGACACCAGGTATATACAAATAAAATACCCATGGGAAATAAGAAAAGAAATAAAGTACAAAAAAAAATGACACCAAGAAAATAACAACATCAAAAAGGAACAATAGGAAAAGTTGTAGGTTCAAGGATCAAGGAGGACGACATATTGTCTCCTTATCCTACACCAACAAACTCTCTTGATTCCCAATTGTTGGTCCCAAAGTTCCATTACTCTTGATGGTAAGAATAATATTGATGATGTTTTATATGTTGAAGGCTTAAAGGATAATCTTTTGAGTGTTGGATAGGTGATTGTGTTGGAAATAATGGAATGGTGTACTGAGAGGGGAGGGGTGAATCAAAACCCTCAAAACTTTTATCACTTAACCTTTATCCTTTTATGATCAATACATTGTATTACCATTCATATCTATTATTCTATCTTTGTGTATGTAACATAAATTCATAATTAAATAAGCATGTAAAACATTCATGAAATGTATAGACACATGACACAAGATTTGGTATCGCAGAAAACCACTGTTAGAAGGTAAAAATTGCGGTGGGGACGAAACCCACAAAAATTCACTATCTACAGATTGGAAGGGGTTGGTTAAGGCTTAAAATTTGATCACTTCTAATGATCTACCCTATTAGGAGTATTATGTGGAGACTGGTTAAGGTCTACTCTGTTAAGAGCTTTAGCAACACTGTTTAGTGTGCACTTGGTTAAGAGATTTACAAAGGATTGTTAAATCCACCTTTCTTGAAAGGATTTCT